>JZKD02S2223866.1:176734-207817 GCA_000966675.3 Picea glauca
AAAATATTTGTCATGAAGCTGGTATCCAGTTGCAGGACACAATTCCACACACTCCATAACATAATGGAGTTGCTAAAAGGAAGAAAAGGTATCTCAAGCAGATGACCAATTGCATGTTGCATGTAAGATCACATCCTTCCAAGATTTGGTCGGAGGCACTTAACTGTGTTTCTTACATACAAAACAAATAAACTCACATATCTGTTCAGGATAGGACACATTTTGAGGAATTGACAGGTGAAAAAACAAATGTTACACACTTCCACATCTTTGGATCTAGAGCATGGGCCCATATTCCTTCTAAAAAGAGGATAGCATTAGATCCACAGAGCACACCTTGCATCTTTGTGGGATATCCAAATGGTGTGAAGAGTTATAGATTCATTGATCCCTCTACATACGTACTCATCATTGAGCATGGTTCTCAGTTTGAGGAGATTCCTTTGCATGCACCTCCAGTGAAACATGCAGAGACTCTTATGCTTCCATCAGTTCTAGACATCAGAGATGATGATTCCACACACTCAGATGCTAAATATTTAGAAACATATTTAGAGGATTCTATACATTCATATGAGTAGGTAGTACAACCAAATGAGGAGCCATCGTCAAAGCTTCAACAAATGCTCAAGTGGGCACAATACACACTTCAGGCAGCGGGAAACCTTGCAGGGGATCCATTGGATTCGAGGAGGAATCGATCTCAGCATGTGGATCCTTCTCATGTACTTTCATATTCTAAACCAATGATGCCCATGCATTGTTATATGGTTCAATATTCTGATCCACATACCTACAATGAGGTTCTTGGAAATCCACTATGAGAAGCAGCCATGCAGGAGGATCATAACTCTTTCCTAGAGAATCAATATTGGGAGGAAACTTGTCAGATGAAAATGGGTCTATAGGACCAAGAGAGAAACAAATGGTCATGTGAGTAGGTACAAGGCCAAAGTAGTTGCAAAAGGTTTTCAGCAGATTCATGGGATAGATTATGATGAGACCTTTTCTCCTGTAGAAAAGATGGACTCCATTCGCTTGGCTCTAGCCATTGCAGCAGCCAAAGGATGGGAAGTTCACTGGATGGATGTGAAGAATGATTTTCTTCATGGTGACCTTTCAAAGGATATCTACATGGAGAAACCACAGGGGTTCATTCAGAACTCATCTTTAGTATGAAGACTGAAGAAATCTCTCTATGGTCTCAAGTAGGCACCTAGAGCATGGTATGCAAAGATGGATTCTTACCTGCTTTCACATGAATTTGTTAGATGTAAATTTGATTCCAGTGTGTACATGATGAGGACTACTGACTCTGCGATGATTTTAGTACTCTATGTTGATGATATTTTGATCACTGGTAGCTCTACTTCAGCCATTTCTTTGGTGAAAGATATTTTGCATGACAGGTTCTCTATGACGGACATGGGTCTACTACACTTTTTTCTTGGTCTTGAGATCATTCAGGATGCTTCCAAAATAAAACTTTATTAGGCTAAGTATGTCAGGGATCTTCTGGATAGATTCCACATGACAGACTGTAAGTCTGCACCTACACCGTTCTTATCTGGGATTAGACTTGAGGATGGAGGGGATACACTGTTAGTGGAAAACACTTTGTATCAACAGTTGGTGGGGATTCTTTTGTATCTCACCCACACCTGTCCAAATATCTCATATGCGGTAGGAGAATTTTCCAGATACATGTAGGAACCCCATGATCTGCAGTGGAAGAATTCCAAGTGCATGCTCAGATATGTGTAGGGAATCATGAGTTATGGGATTCACTATGCAGCTGGTTGTGCATTAGATCCCATAGGATTCACAGATTCATATTGGGTTGGTGATAACAAAAATCACAATTCCACATCTAGGTACGCTCTTAGTTCGGGTTCAGGTCCAATTTGTTTGTCAAGTAAGAAACAATCAACCATTTCTTTATCTTCCATAGAGGCCGAGTACAAAGGAGTAATCAATTATGTCATTCAGACACTTTGGCTTCAACACTTCCTTACCAAGCTTGGTATACAGTTTCACTGTCTGACTATCATATGGTGTGACAATCCGAGTACATTGAGATTTTTTAGAGATCTAGTATAGTGACAGCGAACCAAACAAATTGAGGTCCACATGCATTTCATCAGATATTTAGTACATGACATGATCATTGATTTGCATGTTTGTCCTTCCTCTGAACAACCTACCGACATATTCACCAAGACCTTCACTAAGCAAAAGTTTCATACTTTGCAGGATCATCTTGTAGTGAAGAACACAATTGCCTAGAATCTTTCTTTTCTTCTTTTGATGCATTTTCTTTTGAGGGGGGCTTTTGTTCCCACGTGGTTTTCCCTCTTTCCTCACTTTTATTCAGTGTTCATTAGTTGCATTGTACATGAGTACCTAATATGGCCTAGTAGTAGGGACTCATTTTTTACTCCATAGTGATGGTCATGGGTGTTGGAGAAATTTTTATTTTTTAGACTTTCTAATTGTATACCAGCAATATTATGCATGCATTCCTAATTATAGGATGTCATTGCCTATATGATTGAATATCACTCTCATTGAAAAATTCATAATATGCATTGATTCTCATTCTTCATATTGTATCTCTCTTCCTTTTCTTGATAATATTTGTTTGTGTATGATTTATCTAGGTCTCATGTGCAGGTTTCCATGAAAACTGACAAAATGGCCCCAGAAGTTTAGGAACCGAAAAATGGCTAAAACCAGTAAGTAGCCAAAAAACTCTTTTGAGCCAGTTGGACAAGGTGGGTGGCCACCAATATCCTCCTGGATCAACAAAAAAACCCTGTTTACAAACCACATGCCCTAGAAAAAGTCCAAATGGTGCAATGAATATGAATTTCTTAATGTTCAAAGAAATTTAGCATTGTATGCACTTGTTTAGCATTAATCTTAAAAATTCAACATGATATTTTAATAGGCTAAATATTGTCGAATCATCTAGACAAACCTCCAAAAATTTATGTATAAAATCTTTAAATGAAACTACCACTACTCTTGAAAAAATAGAAGCAAAAATTTTCAATCCAAAGGGAATCACTGTGTATTGGTATGACCCCCATTCTGTGGAAAATGTATTCCTATAATGATCCTATTATGCTATTATGATTTGGTGATACCCTAAAAATCCATCAATAAATGATTATGCTTCTTGTCCTCCTACATTTTCCAATACCTCATCTTTAAATGGAGTAGGGAAGGGATCTTGTAGACAAGCATCATTCAACTTCCTCAAGTCTACACAAATCCATATCCCCCCATGCTTCTTCTCCTAAACTACCATAGGAATAATCCACTCAGATTCTTCAACATGTTCTATTATACCAGCCTCTCACATTTTATCAATATCTTCCTTAACTTTTTGTTTAAATACTAGATTCAACCTATAGGGTCTCTGTCTTATTGGTATGCCATTTGGTCACAAAGAGATTTTCATTTCTCCAAGTTCTTCTACCATCCATTTCGTTTTTGAAAACGGTGTTGGAAATAAATCACTATATTCACATAGTAGTTTTGTTATTCTTTCCACTGTCTGGTTGTCCCAATAGTCACCAATACTTGCAATTTTTGGATTCTCTTCTTTTCCAATATTGAATTTCTTTATCTTTAGTGGTGCAGAAAATTATTCAAATTGTAACTGTGGAACTTCTACTTTTATTTTCCCTTCAACTTCTGTTATTTGAATATCGTGCAGGTTTTATTTTGTTGGGTCATATTTTGCGACGTGGTAACAATGTTACAATTTTTTGATTGTTTGTTGATTGTCATTCTCATAAGATGTTACAATTTCAACTTCAGGGTCTTCAAAAATATTTTATTTTATCAACTTCAATGTTTCATCTATCACTAGAATCTCATTTTCAAATGCAAACATGATTACAAAGTTTTTTTTCAAGTCTTTCCAATTTACAGTTCCTTTGTGTAGTTCCAGTTCTGTATAACAATTTCTTGGTATTCCTTCTAATCTATGGATGACGTGATGTGGCCATTCCTCGAGTGGTATCTGTATCCATTGGGTTATTCATATGTCTTTATGTTCTCTTGGTGGTCCTCTTCCATTGTATTTCTGCATATGTTTATTCTCTTGTTTTGCACCAAATCTGATGCACAATGATATTTTTCATTGATACTATTGATTAAAATATATGCTATATATTTTTACATTAAATTGTCAACTTGAGGATCGTAAGCTTCGAGGTGCCAACACTGTATGTGTAGGTATAGAGCTCTAATCTAGCCTATCCTAGCCTAATCTAATGCCAATAAACTCAAATAATGAAGAGCTTTAAACAATTCTAGAATTATGAACTATTTACCCTAAGCAATTTTAAACAAGGAATTGATGGACTATTTCTAAATAAGCAAATAACAATTTATTTTAAGGATAGTTAATCTATTCAATTTTTTTTTAATAAGAAAAAAACAATTTAATAAGCAAGTAAGCAACTATCTATCTATCTCTGAATGAACACTCATCTACCTAACTAAAAACAAGAAAATCAATAACTCACATCCCAATGGCATCTAACTACTAATGACAATTCAAGTAAACATCAATCATTCACTCTATCACATAATTGTTGGAAAGTACTCTATTAAAATCACTAATTTAAGCGAAGCTATAAACTCATAAACTGATAATTTAATTCTTAATTAAAAATCTTAACTCAAATTCATATTTAGAATGACAATAAAAACACTATGTGAAAATCTATAACTCTTGACTAAAGCTAATTAGAAATTACAATTCAAATCCATAATTGGGAATTCATAAAAATGAACCAATCTATCATTAAGAATCATATTTCAAAATTAACTAAAATGCTTTTAAAAATCATAATCCCAAATGTACTTCTACCTTAGCATACTAAAACAGGATTGATAAGCAAAATAGATCTATGAAAGAATAATTAAATTGAGAATTAAATCAACTAATAAAACTTGCAATTATTTATCCATCGAAGCTTCAAAGAAACTCTATCTAAACTAATCCTCTATTTTAAAGACTACTCTATTTTAACTTGCAGAAATCAATTTAAAACTTCAATACATTATTTAAGTTAGTAACCTGCAGGCCAATTGTTAGGAAATAAGAAACATAGCATAACAAATAACCATCTCCTATAAGCAATCTACAAAAGATGAATTAAACAATTAAATTGTAAACAACAAATACATCATTTAGAAATACAAAGTACATGTAATAGAGAAATGAAATGAATTATAAATAAACAACCTAAATACACGATCTATCTATCTAAGTATTCATCCATACCATTGGTGCACCCCCCAAAAGGTCGTGGCTACTCCTCAGCAATAAAATGCAGGCTTACTCATTGTAATTCTGTCATTAATCATAAAAACAAATTCTTGAACAAAATGTGTGTGTTACACAATAAAATTCTTCTTAACAATTCTTGTCTTTGGTCTTGCCACTACTGGTGGTATTTATAGGCGAATTACAACCCGATAGATTGACCACTAGAAGGGTTGACCTCTTCTAAAAATAACAAATTCATTAAATGAGTTGCTAACAACTTTGGCTTCTAGAAACTGAATGAGCCACTCAATGATTAGAATAACTGCCTAATATGAGATGTCAAGAGCTTAGTAGTTGGAGGCCATGAGGATGAACAAAAACCATGTCGTCAATTTTCCCAACATAGGTTGCCGATATAACAACTGCCAACTCGCCTACGTTTTTAGTGCTGGATTGCGTGTCAGATGGAGTGTTGTATTGCGTACCAGATGGAGTTCCAGATGAGGTATTGGATGGAAAATTTCATTGTGAATTCATCCTATGACACATAGATCACACATTAGATTCTTTTAAACACTAAATCAAATCGAATTTAACTCAAAAACATTACAAAACATCAATTGCACATACCTGTTGTAGATCCACGATGAATTGATATAAAATCCTTTGAAAACATCTTCAAAATGGTTATTAATACATATAATATTGGTGAAAAATAATTTAATCAACATCATTAATTAACCAAATCATGAGCCCAACATTACCCCCACACCTAAGATTTTGCAGGTCCCACTGCAGACAAAAATGAATTGCCCAATATGACTAGACTTGTTGAGCAGGGGATGGATTAGCCTTAGAATCTTATTTCCCTGAAGACTTGGTCTTGGCTCTCTTGCAGTGTTTCAATTGTGCATGGAGGGTATGATTGTCATTGGTCATTTGGTCAACCAACCTTTGGAGGTAATTCACCTTTACTTGTAGTATTGCATTGTCATGGTGGAGATGTCTATCCATGGTCTTCCTCTCTTCCAATTGTTGCAGCAGCTAAACATTTTCCCGTTGTAACTTTTCAATGGCTGGAGTATGATCAGATATCTCAGAGGAGGGCTTGGATCCCTTGAAGGATGTAGAGAGACTATCAGTTTTTGGATCTGGGGTAGGCATCTGTGAGGTAGGAGTAACAAGGGGTTTATGAGGGGAAATAGGTTCATATTTTGTCTCTCTATGAGGCCCCAATTCTTTTGCAGATACTTCCCTAAGTTTTTATGAGGGATTTCGAGATCAGAGGAAAATTGGATAGGGTTTGAAGTGTTTGGATGTTTTTACATTATATTTCCCACTTGCATTTTGGGTACTTTTTCGAAAAGATTGTCCTTTGAATTGATTCGCTCCTCTCCTATTTGTGGGGACTACAGGGAAATCTTGTTGAATTTCCTCTTGTAACTTTTTGGGTGTAGGATCAATAGATTTTGAGGGAATTGGAGAGTCATCAATAGGATTCTTAGTATTTTTTCCCGATGAGGCTGCAGGGGTATCAACATGTTTCTTATTCTTTTATTCCAACAGAGAGATAGTTTAAGTTGGAGGGTTTGGGGTTTGTTAGAGTTTAGTAGTCATCAGTGATCAAATGTAATCTTTTAAGGTTATTTTTGGGGTCCTAGACCAAATTTTTATATTTTCAAATAATATTTGAAATGCCTTTCTATTGTCAAGTGAGTCTTGAGCCATCTCCTCCACTATGTCAACAAGACATTGAAGGCACTATTGAAACACAATTTGAAAAGGACAAAGATTATTGTCTTGGAAGAGTCAATGAACACCTGGAGATGCTCCTCAAAAAGGAAAAAAATGGACATCAAGATTTAGATACACATGGCTCGGCACTACTACATTAGAAAATGGATCAGGAAAAGTCACTCAAAAGTGTTCTACAAGACCACGATGTGATTTTGACTCTGTTTTTGGTCATCATTTTCAAAAGAGGTTTTTCACAAAATAAAGATGAATTTTGGAAAACTAAAGGAGGTTGTTTCTAAGGACATACCAAATCATAATAAACTCCTTCAGGTTTTACACAGTTATCATATAGTGGGATATATTCAACTTTCTTGGAGGCCTATTTCAGAAAATCAAATTCTCCAATTTAATTTCTTGTTTTTGGTCATCATTTTAAAAATATTTTTTTGACCAAATAAAGATGAATTTTGGAACACCAAATGAGGTTGTTTCTAAGTACATACCAAATCACAATAACCTCCTTCATAGTTTAGACAGGTATCATATAGTGGGATATATTCAACTTTCTTGGAGGCCTATTTCAGAAAAATAAATGTGTTATGGTTAAAAATTTATCGCTCCATTTTTTACCCCTATTGTTTCGTTGTGCTTCTATCACAGTTGTTGTGCTTTTGGAAAGTTTGTTTTCAAATCAATTTTGAAGGGGTTATATGTAGTTGTTTTCTTGGATTACTGACTCCACAATGTAGAGGACATATTCAGATTTACATTCATAAATTTTTCACTAAAAAACTCATCGAGGAAGGCCTCGAAATCATCCTCCAAAGTTGTTGCTCTTCTGCTACAATTTGCTGCCATTTCCATGCTTTCCTATGATTGTTTCATAAGATTATAAGCATAATTCAAAGTTATTTTCTCTGTTTTGAATGAAACTTTCATGTTATGTGACACCTTATTTTGATGAATGGATTCATGATCTCATACCCATTTTTAAACTCACCTCATCTACCCTACACACAATGATAAATCCTAAATGCTACTGAGTATATCTACCTTGCTCCATTCTATATTTGCAACTCATATTTTGGAAACCTTGGCCTAGCTCCCTAGACCTAGTCTCTCATCCAAAAAACTCCACATCAAAACCACACTGAACTAAATACCTAGCCTAATATATTTTTCCTTCTCTAGTCACCTTATTGACTATGATCATAGAGAGAGCCCTCTCTGATTTGGTAGCGCTAGCGACCAGATCAAAAGATTGGTTTGTGGTTACCTCTGTCGGTAGGTGTCTAACACAAATTTGTAGTGAATATTTTAACATTTTGTAATTGACACAAATAACAAGTTAAGCGGTCTTTCGAAGAAATGTACAACAAGAATATAACACACAATGGTGTCAATGGTATATAATTTGGCATTTCAATAAAAATAATTGTTGATATAATAGCCCAGAATATCATGAAAACAATATAATTTTTTTTTTACAAAGAGTCTACTTCCTCTTCTTATGGATTATAGAAAGGTAGTATTTATCAATTGTCATCTCAGGAAACCCCTCCCCCACTCCTAAATATTGTGACACCTCACAATAAAAAATATAGGGAACCGGTCAATTCTCCCAATAGCCTAAGATTTACAACTTGTTAAGTGTAGAGATAAATTTCACTTATCAGTCTGACGAGATGGTTAGAATATGGCTCCACCTATAGGATAGAATATCCTACATATAGTTAATAAGAGGTAGGCGAGAGAGTATTAAGATAGTCTTAAAGTTAGTTCCCAATGGCATGTTTATGGACTTCAGTGACCTTAGCTTAACCATTCATACTTCTTGTCAGCTTTGTCTACAAGTAATGTCGTACATTGGGACAATTTTAAGATTTATGAATTTTATTTGTTATTTTTTGTCATATTATCATCCTCACTAGGTAGAATGCCCCGATGCTAGCAAGCCTGTTCAGTACTCTGACAAGTTTACCTAGTCATACCACAGGCCGGTACCCGCTGCCAGCAGACCTGTTCAGTATCCCGACGAGTTAGCCTCTTACACCCTCAAAGACTGTTCCACCATATTTTAATATTTTAATATAAATATTTCTTTGTGCAAGAAGATGGGGAGACAACTTTGAAAAAAAATTTTCTCTTTCTTTTTTTTTTTAGATGGGGATGGTATTTATGTTAGAGGATGACTCTCCTTTATGTACTCCTTAGAGATTGTCCTGATGTAAGGGGTACTTAAGAGGATGTAGCCTATCTAAATATATGGTATAATCAAGCATTTTTAGTGTGTAGTAGATGGTACCATTGGGAATGAACATAAAGGTATCTTTAGGCTCAACTCACTTTCTTCTTTTTTAAGTTATTGTGATGTTTCCATGGCTAACTGCTAATCATACCTCCTTTCTACTCTTTAATAAATATATTTTACTCACCTACTCATGGTTCTTGGGGAAATTGTACGAGTAACCTCTAAGTTTGATAGTCAAGGTATCACTTCCTTATATCCTCTAGTGGTGGAGGTTAAGAGAAACTGCCATTAAATATGCCTTGAGAAAAAGAAGATAGAAATATTTTAAAAAATATGGCTAATTACAGCAAGTCATTATTCAATTGATGTTTAGCAGACAACAAGGTTCAAATATAGAGATATTTTTGAAGGAAAATACTTCCCTTTTTGTCTCCTTGAAATTGTCTACTGATGGTGAAATAAATACCTGCAAAAATATCTAGAATTGTTTATAAAAAACCACACTCTAAAGTATCAAAAATTGATGAGATCAATGAGATCAAGACACATGAACATGTATCTCATGGTTCTTTTATTAAAAAGAAAATGTAAAATGAGGTTGCATTAGACTTTAAGCTAAACTAACAACATGCAGTTTTTATTTACTATCCCACCTTACCTAAAAGAAAGAAAAATCATTATTCAAGTGTACCAACTTTTCCAATGTAACCATGTGCAAAGCAACATAAGAAACATACCCATATCTGCATATGAAAAAGTTACCGTAGCGATTACCTAGATATGAAGAACCAACCAACCTACTTTGTTTGGAATCATAAGATGTTGAATAAGAGAATAGTATTGTGTCTTGATGACCTCTTGAAACCAAATTTCAATCTAATCTTGATGTTTATCAACATTAATTTCTATGCTCTCCTTCAACATGCTATGCTGACCCTCTTCTTCTGGATGATTGATTTCTGAAGTACATAAAGGATCTATTGAAATGGATGTTGAGAACTCCTCAATCTCAGGTCTTAATGATTTCTCTCCACTGGATGTAGTCCATAATTTTTCATATTCCTTCACAGTTTGGCAAGGAAAATCATTTTGTAGCTCATAGGACCTTGATTCTTTTAATATTTCCAGAGATGTAGGCAAGTTCTTGACTATTGTCAAGATGTGTTCTTCCCAAAAATAAGAGATCCCAGTTTATGCTAGGATTTGATAGAGTTATTCCATACTAATGGTCACCTTCGAATTCATTCTCCTGGTTGATGGATCCTACCTCACACAGGGACTAGTGTCTAGGGTCCTTAAAACACCCAAAAGTTTTTATTTTTATTTTATTTTTATCATAGATTTTTTTAATATTTTTAATCACAACTACCTAAAAATGAAAGACATATTTAAAGAAAATTTTCACAAACCAAACACACCACTTTTTCATAAATAAATCACACTTACAAGAAAGAAATCAAAGCATAAAATAAAATACAATTGCAGGAATGAAATCAAACTCAGACGTGTATGAAAGTAAACACACTGGAAGAAAAATAAACACACTTTATGAAAGGAAGCACACTTGCATGAAAGAAATAAAACTTGCATAAAGAAATAAAAGAAAAAAACTCTTGCAGTAAAATAAGCACACTGACAGGAAAACTAAATTGTGTGAAAGTAAACACACTGTGCAGGAAAGAAAGCACGCTTGTGGGAAAGTAAATTGTGGGAAAGTAAGCACACTGTCCAGGGAAGAAAGCACACTTGTAGGAAAGTAAATTGCAGGAGAGTAAACAAACTCAAAAAAGTAAACAAACTAAGAAAAGTAAGAAAACTTGCACAAAAAGTAAACTCTCTTGCGGAAAGGGAACAACAAGGATTTGGAGTGACCCATTAAAATGGATGAGCAGGTTCTTACCTCTCGTCTTAAAGTTTATCCTCCCCCTTTCTTTTGTAATTAAAAGCAACCTACCTACCTGTAACATACCCAACCACCCACAAACCGAGGTATGCTACCTTCAAGCCCGCCCTTGGACTTCTTTCTCTTACTGATACCTTTTTCAAATTGAAGGATGCATAAAAAAAGACTTTAAAGACATGCACAACAGTAGTCAGCAAGCATGCATAGTCTAAAGATTCAATTAAATGATAATTAAATATATAAGAAAAATACATTCATACACATGTAAATGATACCATAATAGAGAGAACTTATCTTTATGAAATATGACACCAACTAGCTGTGGACCAAGGACATTCCACCCAACAGTAGACACTATTGTTCCCAAAACTCAACAACAGTGTCACCCCCGAACCAGGGCTATGAATCGACAAGGATGGTTCCAGAGTGTTACTTGTATTCTAAAACAAGTCAACACCCAAGCTCTCACAGGATTCCCATCTCTCACAACAATCCAAGTACCCATATCTCTTCTACCTATCTTGCACCACCCAAGAGAATAGACCTCCACCCTTCTCTGCCACATAGTCCCTTAGGTAGTATTTCTCCTTATTTCGGCTCCAACGCAACTAGTCTAGAATCTCAATGCTAGAACTATCATGACTCGTAGCTATGAGCAACGCTGGACATAGGCCAACACATCTCAAACATGCAGGCCTCAAGTCATGGTTGGATCACACCAGTGACCACTACATCCCACCATACCATGGCTAATTATTCAGTAGTTTAGTTCCCTTTCCCATGAGAAGACGCGAATGAGGATGGATCAATGAATGGGTAAGTGGGTGCATGAAATGGAGTGAGGGAAAGAATGTTACAAAATGAAGACGGGAAGGAGCAAACAAGCCAACAAACAACGACCATCGAACAACAACCAACCCCACAATTAGACTAGGGATGGGTTTAAGTATCTCTTGTGGGGAATCAATAACCTCCTGGCCTTCCCCAAGAATATCACGTAACCAATCCCCTTCCTTAGAAGAAAAGGGTAATTAAATGATGAATAAACACTTATCCCCTCAAGCCCCCTCTCTTGTGGAATCATAACCTCCTATAACTCTATTCCTTTTCCATCTAGTAGCCATCAGTGTATTTATTATTAATAATGATAAAAAAAACATTACATGTCTTGGGCACACTGGCCTATTAATGATTGTTTGGGCACCCTGGCCTCTCAACATTGTAACAATACATTATTTAAAATGGGTGTTCAAAACCTGGGGTTATACATCCCCTCCCCTTTATTTTGGCATTGTCCTTAGTGCATATACAAAATAGAGATCAAAATCTCAAAGTTATTCAAAAAGTTGCGGGTACTCTGATCGCATGGCATCTTCATGCTCTCAGGTAGCATCTTTAGGACCGTAGTAGGTCCACTAAACTTTTACCAGCTCCATAACTTGATTCCAAAGCATTTTGAATTTTTTGTCCAATACCCGCACTGGCTGAACCTGAAAATCTCCCTCTGTCTCTACCTAAATCAAATGCCAATCAATAACATGGTTAGGATCATGTACATATTTCTTTAGTAAAGAGACATGAAATGCATTATGGACATTCATGGAAGCATGCAATGTAAATATGTATGCAATTGGCCCTATTTTGTCCAATATTTCAAATGGACCACAAAATCTGGCTGCCATCTTTGTACAACTACCCAATTTCAAAGAGATTTTCTTGGGCTTCATTTTCAAAATTACATGCTCCCATAATTTAAATTCTCTGTATATCCTGTTCTTGTCTGCATAAAACTTTTGTCTATCCTGAGATGCCTTTAAATTCTACTTGATCTTAATCACCTGGTCTTCCATGTCCTTGAGCAACTCTGACCCAAGTACCACTCTATCTGCTGGGTTGTCCCATCTTACTAGAGTATTGCATTTCCTACCATACAAGGATTCAAATGGGCTCATTCCGAATGAATCTTGATACCCATTATTATATGCAAACTCCAACAAGTTTAAGCAATCTTCCCACTTAGATGGCTTATCCATCACATACATTCTCAGTATGTACTCAATTATTTGATTGACTCTCTCTGTTTTCCCATCTGTCTAGGGATGATATGTTCTACTAAATTTTAGATTTGTGCCAAATCCTTTAAACAATCCCCTCCAAAAATTGGAGGAAAACTTCGTATCTCTATCCGAGACAATTGTTCTAGGTATCCCATGCAACCTAGCAATTTCCTTCATGAAAATTTTTGCAATATTAATCGTTGTGTGCGTTGTCTTCACATGCACAAAATGAGAAACCTTTTTTTAATTTGTCAACCACCACCATGATTGAATCATGTTGCGTATTCGTTCTGGGTAATCCTATGATGAAATTCATGGTGATCACTTCCCATTTCTTCTCCAGGATTGGCAATGGTTGCAACAAACCAGCTAGGTTCCTATGCTCATCCTTCACCTTATGACATTCCATACATTGAGCGATGTAATAAAAAACATCCCTCTTCATTCCCGACCAAAAGAATTGGTTTCTTACTGCTGTAATTGTTTTCTGGTAACCGAGACGTCCTTCATAAGGAACATCATGCATTTCCTTTAGTACCAAATTCCTCAGTTCTCCAGAACTAGGAACATAGATTATATTTTTATGCATGAGTAATCCATCTTCCTTTATCTCATACTCCTTTATTTTTTGTTGTACATCTCCTTGCTGTAAGTTTTCCTTTACCTGTAGGTAATGTTGTTCTATAACAAGACCATTTAAAATTCTTCTCTTCAAGTCTGACTGATGCATACCGACAGTAGTAGCATGCATGATATGCACTCTTCTACTAAGTGCATCAACAACTTTATTCTCCTTTCCCTTGATATGGTTGATATCAAATTCATATTCACTTAAAAATTCCAGCCATCTTGTTTGCCTGGAATTCAAGGTTGGTTGTTCAAAAAGATACTTCAGGCCAATGTGGTCTGTCCTTAATTCAAATTTCTTCCCCATGAGATAATGCCTCCACATTCTCAAGGCGTGAACAATGGCAACAAGTTCCAAGTCATGTGTGGCATAGTTCCTCTCATGTTCCTTAAGATTTCTGGACTCATATCCAATGACATGTCCATTTTGTGTGATGAATCCCCCAAGTTCTTCCTTACATGCGTCTGTACATACCGCAAAAATTTCATTTGGGTTAGCAATATTTAACATAGGTGCACTAGTAAGTAATCCCTTCAACAGATTAAAATACTTTTCACACTTGAGTGTCCATTCAAATTTAGTTCCCTTCTTTTGCAAAGAAGTGATGGGATGAACAATCTTAGAGAACCCTACTATGAACCTTTTGTAGTAGCCAACTAATCCCAGAAAATATTTGATGTCTGACACATTTCTGGGTGTTGTCCATCCTCCAATGAGTGGTTTCCATAGGCCAATAATCAGGCAGGTCACGGAAATCCCTCACTGAAACAAGCTACCAAGGTGCAGAAATGGAATGTTTCTGTGGGCTACCAATAAGGTGCAGTGCGGACACATTTTACAAAATAGAAAATTTCTCAAAAAGGATAAAGGGTCTCAGGAAAATTTTAAATACAGTGAGTCTAATTGGATCTCCCACAGACTTAGAGATAGAAACAGAATGTAAAAGATAGGCTATGAGCAAATGGCCAACAAAAAACCACAATCAAGTTGTTTCTCCCTAGTGGAGTTGCCAGTTTTGTTAATGGGTAAATCGGTAGATGCGGAAATGAACTAATCCCCCTAGATCCTCTTGGATCTAGAAAAAAACGAGATAGGACACAACACTTTCCCTAGGTTATGACCATTGAAATTAATTACCAAAGGAGGAATAGATAACATACCTTATGAATCACTTCCTTATGTCTGTGTTGGTCCTGCTTTACTCCAATGCTCCTAAGAGATCAGATCTGTAATAACACAAATCAACCAACGTGAAAGCAACAATAATGAAATTCAATGACAACCTAAACATGTGATGAAGGAGTCATGTAATAAAATATCAATCATTTTATGGGAAAGAGACATGCCACCGTATTATATTAATGAAAGATAGAAGATAAAACCGAATCGCCTTGATGTTGCAAGTTCCCTTTCAGTGGCCTTTCGTTCTGACACACACATGCATTTTCTCCGACCTTTGTATGAATATTTCTCTCAAAATATTGATGGATGAATAGAGACCTCAAGCATCACTTGAAACATGATTCTTCATAGTCTTCAACCTATCCTTTCCTCAATCTCTATGCTTCTTTATGCTTGTACCTCTAACCTTTTCCACGAGAATCTTATCATTATATAGGAGAAGCTAAAGTGGTTAAATAGATGAGGATGATCCCATCAAATTAGAGAAGTCAGTAGGATCGTAACCACATGGATGCCACTTCATATTTCCAGAAGATTTCACTTCTAGAAGCTGCTAGAACTTCTTTCCTCTTTTAGTTTTAAAGTGTCATCGCAACCTGCCTATATATCAGCGTGCGGAAATCCCATAGACTGGATATAGTACAGCATGCGAAAATTAGGGATTTCCGCACTGTGTAAAGGGATCTTCTTGTGATGACCTTCCAAAAATGCATCTTTCAAGGGTGGAAAGAGGTTTCTTTTCTCAGGCAAAAGATTATATTGGGAACTCGAACACATGTTTATGTAATCATCATCAGGGTGACCAAAATAATGTGTAATAGAATGCCCCCCAAAGTATCAGACTGTAACTCGAGATAGCTGAAATACTTTGTAAAATAAGCATGTATGTGTCAAGAACTAGGGGCGCACCAGTCAAGAACCTGCAAACAATAAATCATCTATACAATATCATATTATGTCTGAAGTAGGAATTCCCATGTCCAGACTGTAAATGATTGAAATCATAAATGTATATCATGGCCACCAATTATACAACATGGATCCATGTCAACAAGATTCTGCATAGCCACTACGAATACACTATGGATCCATGCATAAAAAACTCAAATATGAACATAGCCATGAGACATACAAAGTGGATCTATGTGTCAAAAAAAATCACAGATACTCCTTCACAACCTGGACCAAAAACAATGAATTCCAGGGTCTTCAATCCATTGTCCGTTAGTACGATTCTAGTCACGTGATTATAGATGTTGAAGTTGAACATGAATAGAAACCACTTGATTACCAGTCATTAATGAAAACTGTTAACAAGTGCGAGGGAAATCACCATTGATGTCAATGACTCCCAAGGTACCCCAGTACAATCCAACAAGTGTGAATGAATGAGTTGTAGTTGAACACTTGACAAAATATCTCAATTAGGGATCAATGATGTAGATCCACCATCGAAGGAGAAGACCCTGACATTGAGGCATGCAGGCTCTAAGGTACTAAATAATTTCTAAGCTGTTTTCTTGGATAATGAGTTGAATTCGATAGGAAAAGGCTCGTCATAGGATGGCCTTGATGTATCCCCCATCAATGAAACAAAATAAGTAACATATTTAGGGTAGAGAAAAATACATATGTGACTTGGGACTGACACAGGGAAGGCTGATATGGTAAGAATGGAAAATTGCAAATGGCCGACTCGATAGAAGGTTTCGGTTGAACTTCTCTTAGACATATGAATGACACAACAATGATCTTGGCAGTATTGACTCAAAGCCGACCTGAGATATGAACTTACAGAAGGTCATACAAGAGACAAACGGATTACCCAACCCAGATTCAAATGATGAAGAGGGGTGTCATGTTCAAGAGCGATGCTTACTGCAATTAATACAGATATAGAGACACGTTCCTTTCCCAAATTTTTTCCCACCATTTCTGGTGAGTACCTCTTTAGTTTTACGCAAGCTTGAGGAGGATAACATATGCTTGTCAATTTAAGCTCATATTTTGGATGAGTCCCTCGAAGTACATTTAACGAACCCTAAGAAGGATTGGTTTGGTTTCGTATGGGCCTGTCGATGTTTGTTTAATGAGTCCAAAGATAGAAAACGTGAAGGTTTTTCATGATTATAGAGTCTGGAAAAAAACTTAAAAGAGAACTCTCTCAGTTCCTTTTTCGTAGAATAGTTCGACAGGACCTCAAAGTGATAAACTATCGCCCACCAAATGTTTTATTCAAATACTTTTACAAGCATGAAAAGAACAAGGTCACTCAAAAATCTTTTCATTTTTAAGGAGCATGAAAAGAGCTTAAAGAATTCTCCATAGGTTTCGTTATTTTCGTGTTACCATGACGAGTACGAAAAGATGAAAAAATTATACTCAGTTACGTTCTCATTGGTTTTCTAGCCTGAGAACAAACAAAGACTGTGCTCGAGGTTTTTTTTAAAAACCTTAAAAGGGAGTTGTACATGCGACAAAAATAGACTATACCACAAAAACTGTCCATAATTCGTTGTCCAAAGTCCTAAATTTCTTCCTACAAGGAACAAAACACTTACAAGACCTTTAGAGTTAATGAGTTTTTGATGAAAATGTATTTATATAAAATAAAATATTATAAAAAATGATAAAAAGGTAATAAATAGAAGCAAAAAGTCTTTTTCACCATTTTACTTTCACTTGGTCAAAAAATTACCAAAAGCCCTTGTTTTTTGCATCAACTTCGGTGACGGATTGTAGAGGCTATAGGGGATCATTCCACAAATAGATTGCATAAACAAGGTAAGCATCTCATCTTCTATCTTTTCAATGGATTAATTTTTGTTTTTGATGGTAAAAAATTAAATTTTTTTGATGATTTGGGATTGCTTGTCGTGCGTTGGGGCCGCCGCGAGTGGCCTATTACGAGCCTGTGGAAATCAAGGATTTCCAGAGATGCGTTAAGGCACACTCATGGAAATTCTTCACTGTACCTAAAGTTTGATCGCAGCGTCCAAAAAACTAAAATGAAAAGTGAACATTGACTCAACAAAAATTCCAAAAAAGTTGAAAAAGTGTGCTAAAGATCTTCTCTGTTTCCCATGCAGGTGTTTGCTTGTGAAGATGTTGGAATGGAGAGAGCATGAGAATGAAGAAGATGATATTGTGGCTTTAAATTATCTGGGGATCGTGAATTCACTCTGGCAATGTGGTCTATTAAAAATCTTCAAAGTTCAGGGCATGAGAGCCCAACGGAGATTACTAGAATATATGGTTCATATGTGGGATTCAAAACAACAAGTGTTCCATGTGGGTGTTCATGTCCTCACTTTGGATATTGAGGATATTTATTTCTTGACAGGGTTTTCACATCGTGGGGCATGCTTGACTTTGTAGGGTGGTAGAGGTGGTGGATTGCCCATGAGTGAGTACATTCGTGAGCATTGTGAGCCTAATGCTGAAATACGTAAAGGAAAAGTAGCAATTCAAGGTATGAGATATTTGACCCTCAGGACCATCTTGTTTACTATTGCATGGATAGCAGGGAGTGCTTCGCCACACATGGAACTCCAAAGTTACTTCCAATATGCGATCAAATGCTCGGAGCCTCGAGTAGTCAATTGGTGTGACGGTCTATTAAGCATCATGAAAACTCAACTCACGAAAAGCAAGAATGGGGACCTAAAACAGTTCGGTTATGGGTCTATTTTAGTATCTTTCTTCCTTGAAAGATTTATACACCTACGCCTACAGGTGGAATGGGGAATACCAGCCCTGAGAGACCCATGAATAAAAAGATGGTGTGATCTGATGACACGTCATGTGGTGGGCTAGATTGTGAAGTATGATGATGCATTCTTCGATTGGTTGGGACTACAAATCTTGATGATCGATGATTATTCTTATGTCGGTCTAGAATTTTTGGGTGATCCAAATTTGGTTCTCCCTGAGGGATCTCAGTGGGGAGATCTAGGTAAGGCATTTGTGTTTTTACAATGTTTTTAGGAGTTTTTAAAATATTTAATGTTTTTGTCTTTCCAATCAAAAGACTAATAAAAAAATTTCGATCATGCAGATGTAGGGCCACATTGACCCCTAGGGTCCTCTCCTATTCAGAGGTGAGCAGAGGCACGCGTAGTGGCTAGATGGGATGCTGAGGATTATGATACGATAGAGAAGAACCTGGAAGGCTTGATGGCATACATCCCTGATATATCCATCGAGGAGATCCCGAGGCGTTATCAACGCCATACTGTAGGCGTATCCAGATCTCTTAGTCAGTTACTATGTAGAGTAGCGAGAGCAGTAGTATTCTGTAGCGAGAGGTATCCATGATACCATCTTGTAGGGGCCATGGGCTTATATTTTGATATTTTGATCTTCAGATGAAAACTCTTTTTGTAAACATTATATATATATATACACATGAGGATTTTACCGGTTTTACTCTGTCTTTTGTACAATATGTGAAATGTGATTGGAATTACAAATGTCTCAAATGTCTGTCTAATACATAGTTAGCTAAAGCATCAGTTAATGTATTTAGACATATAGGAATGTGTTGATATTCAATATAATCGAAATGACGTTCCCAGAGGAGGATTCGTAAATATACTCGTAATAGAGTAGGGCTTCAGATAGTATAGAAATTGTTTAGTTGTAGAACTACTAGCTACGAATCAAGTCGTATAATGAAGAGACGAAACCCAAGCGAAATAACACTAGTCAATAATTCGATGACCATGCTATACTCTACGATATTATTGGTTGCTCAACCGAAATAAACACCTTGTAGACAAACAAGTTCATTTGAGGGTGCATAGATTGACCAAGCAGCAGAAGCTAAATTCCAGGTACTATGGCTAGCACCATCGGCGAAGCCAATATAAGGTAGCGAAAACACCGACATCTGGAGACCAAACACAATGTAGGGTAATTTTCCAGGGGTAAAAGTCAAAAATAGAAACACACTAAAGTAACACATAAGAGTATGATACAGTAAGTATACAAGTGCTTATGCAGAGATAGGCTAAGCGTAGTACTTCTTCAAGTAAATCCCATTTCCGGGTTCACTCAAAGGAATGCCATCATAATCTACTAACTCATAGGCTCCCTTCTCCAACACTCTCTTAACAATATAAGGGCCTTTCCACATAGCCTCAAATTTTCCGGCTCCTAGCAAATCACGATCTTGTTCATAGAGGAGAACTAGATCACCTTCAGAAAACAGGCGTGGCTTGACATGTTTGTCGTATTGGGCTTTTACGTGTTTCTTCTGGGTTTCAATAACTAGGCTGGCATCACGATGGGTCTCGTCCAATTGTCTAAGATACAACAGACGTTCCTCCTCAGCAGAGGTGTTTGGGAGAAGTTGGACAACTAGTTTTAACGATGGAATTTCACATTCAATCGATAGAAAATATTCTTAACCATACACTAATTGGAAAGGTGCAAACCCTGTGGCTGACTTCACGGATGTCTGATAGGCCCACAATGCCAAGAACAACATCGCATGCCAACTTGTTTTGTGAATTCCGATAATCTGTCAAAGCATGGTAATAAGTACTTTGTTTATTGCTTCAACCTGTCCATTGGCCTTTGGATAGTAGGGGGTCAAATTTTCATGTCAAAGACCCAACTTTTAGGTAAGCTCAGACATCATAAAGTTTTGAAAGTGGATACCATGATCGGTAACGATAGCCTGTGGGATTCTAAATCGTGTAATAATGTGATTGAAGATGAATAGGGCTACATTTTTTTGCATGTTGTCGAATATAGGCATCGCCTCGGCCCACGTCATGAAATAATCTACAGCTACAATAATGTACCCATGCCCCCCAGTCAAGTGAGGGTTACATGTCATGAAATCGATGCCATATTTAGCGAAGAGTCCAATGGAAACTACAGAATGTAAGGGAGCGGGGTGAGATCTAATTTTTTTATTGTATGTTTGGCAAGCGTGGCATTTTTGGAAAGCAATAATACAATCTTTGAATAGGAAAGGTCAAAAACATCCATCTCATAAGATCTTTGGGGCAGTAGCATACCTAGACATGTGACCACCACATGCTCCAGAATGATAGTCATTCAAAACTTTCTCAGCCTCATCGTAAGTGAGACATCGTCGAAAAATGGAGTCAACACCGCAGTGATAAAGAGTATCACCGAGGACGATATACTGATGGGCTTGGTAACGTATGCGACAATGATCAGTACTAGACAAATCGGGTTGGAAAGTTTGAGTCTGGAAATATATAATGATATATCCATACCAAAGGTCATCGACACTGATAAAAAAAAGGGATTCATTGGGTAATGAATCCTCTGCTACATTTTTCGTCTCAGAACAGGGAAGGTCACATATCAATTCAACAAACACCAGGGATTTCTTGGACTTAGCACACTCAAACTCTAAGTGAAACTCTTGGAGTATCACAATCCATTTGGATTATTTCCCCCCTAGCAATTGGCGTGTAAGAATGTGTTGCATGGGGTTGCAATCGAAAATCATGGTGGTCTTGTGTAAAAGGATATAGTGTCAGAAACGTTGGACAACTTGAATAGATGCCAAGGACAATTTTTCAACATGTAAATACTTGGATTCAATAGTCATGAGACTCTGACTCAAATAATAAATAACATGTTCGTCATGAGAATCGTCCTCTTGGACGAGAACCATGGCGATGGTCGAATCCGAAGAAGTGAGATAAAGGAAATAATATCAGCTATAATTGGGCAGGAAAAGTAGTGGGGTATAGGTTAAAGTCAATTTCAAAGCATCAAAGGCTTTTTTGGCAAATATGTCCCATACAAATTCAGAGCCTTTCTTTAATAGTCGAGTAAATCCGAGTGTTAACTCAACATAGTTTGGGATAAAACGATGTAGAAAGTTTGCCTTCCCTTGCAAAATTTGTAGCTGGTGAAGTGAAGAATGGGGAGGGAGATTGAGAATGGCCTCAACCTCCAAAGGATCTACCCAAATCCCTTGATGTGACACAATAAATCCTAAGACTTGGTCAGACTCCACACAAAAAACACATTTGTGTGGGTTTAATCGTATACGATAAAACCGACAGCGAAGGAAAATGGCTTGGAGGTGGGCCGAATGATCACTTCGATGTATGGAATGTGTTGGTAGGTCATCTAAATATGGTTGTACAATGTGCTAAATATCATGGAAAGCATAAGACATAGCACGTTGAAACATGGCACCGACATTCTTTAAACCAAAGGGCAGTTTCTGGTAGGCAAAAGTTCCCTAAGGACAAATAAAAGCGGTTTTGTGTTGATCTGCAGGTAAGATGTTGATCTGATTATATATGGAGAAACCATCCATCAGAGAGAATATTTCACTTCCAGCTCAATCGTCAACAATTTGGTCAATGAAGGGGGTGGGAAAGTTGTCTTTAGGACAAGCTTTGTTGATGTCCCTATAATCAACACAGACACGGATCGTACCTTGTTTCTTGTTAACCGGAACGAGATTGGATACCCAATCAGTTAAAGCCATGGGATAAATAAAACCAGATTTAAGAGGTTTTTTGACTTCAAGCTTGATAGTGGCTTCTTTACAAGGGTGGACCAGTCGAAGTCTTTTCCGGACGGGTTTAGCGCCCAGGTATGTCTTGATTTTGTGTACAACAATATCGAGGTCAATACTAGGCATCTCTTCATAGCTCTAGGCGAATACGTCACATAATTCTTGAAAAAGAGATTTATAAGTGGCAACTTCATCAGTGGAACATGAAGCTCTGATGTGCACATTTTCAACAACTCCAGGTTTGATAGAGATGTTGAGGGGGACGGTGGGTGAATTTTTCTTAAGTTCCCTTCGTATAACACATCGTGTGTGGAGTCGGGAATCGAAGTAATAACAACAAAAGTCAACAGAGTCAAAATCCATTGGTAACTCTCGAGGGTGTGTTGTTCTAGGAATAGAATGGAACGATGATGTCCATCGTCCCAAGGAGTGTCGTCCATGGACATAACCGACATAATCATCTCATCTATGGGAAAAATCACGTGAAAAGAATCAATAAATGAATTGCCAAGAGAGGTGGTATAGGGGGATGCCGATTGAATAGCTTGGTAAGCAGATTCAACTGGACTCAGGGGCATCTGGTCGTCGTAGTGAAGATAATCATCAGGTGCGGGTACTACCCATAGGTCAAAATACACGGGAGTTTCATAGATGAAGGTGGATATCATGTTGATCAAGGCAACCAAAGGAGCTGGAATGTTCGGTGGTGGGATAGGGAAAGTACCCATCAAAGTGGAATCTTTTAGAAGACCCACATCGACATTCTCATACCCAGGTGGGGTCTATGCAATGAAAGGTACATTTCTGGTACGTGTATCGAAGTTAAAGAAGGCCAGTTGGTCTACTGTTACTACCTTTCCCTCACGTGGAAAACATATGATATGGAAAATATTGGACACAACTATATGCATGGAATCAATCCAGCTGCGACCAAGTAAAAGGTTGTAATCGAGAGGTGCATCAAAGACCTCAACTTCTACACTAACCGATTTTCCTTCTAACGTGATGGGCAATGAGGGAAGGAAACCGTAAGGTTTAAATCCAGAGCCATTAAAGGCTTTGAGCATGTTGTGTGATTCAATTAAGGGAGGAGAGTCGATGGCTTTCCAACAAGCGATGAACATGACACACGTCGAGGCACCCTCATCGATAACTATTCTACAAATGTTCTTGTCGGTGACAAAAACTTGTATTTTAAACGCGAGCTGAGGGGGAAGCCTTGGAATGTGATATTCCAAGTAAAAAATTATTAAATTTGTATCTATAGGATCGATTCCACCAATAGCTTTCAACAGTGCCTTCCGTTGTGTAGGACAACTCTGAAGGACTTCGAGGGCTGACATCGCGGACAGTGCTTGAGCCAGATCCTCTATAATACAGTATTTCTGGGCATCACGTATATGAGGATTGAAAGCAGACTTTCAAACAACACCCTTTGGGGGAGGGAGAAGAACTGTATCTAGGCTCGGTCATTTGATATGAAGAGGACCATTGGTAGGTGGACCCAAGGGAGATGGTTGGACCAATGAAGGAGGTATTTCGTCAACTTTCTCCTTGGAGGAAGAATAATCTTTGGTTCAAGTGGTAAGTTTGATGTCATTCTTCTTTGAATCACCATTACACATTAGGACATAGGAAGTAGTGGAGGGGGAAGGTTGGTCATGAATGACCAATTGGGCCTGTTGTTGAGAAGGGAAGGGTTGTGACAACACGACCAGTGTTGGTGGTTTCGGGGTCCCTTGAAGGAACTTAGTAACTTCGGCCCGTCTTGGAAAATACTTAGTGTAGTGATCATCACCATAGATAAGACAAAGGTATCGGGGTTTGTGCTTATCCTTATTGGCAACAGGTTGTGTTTTGGTCTTTTTAGATTGTGGATTATTTTTATCCTCCTTATTCTTACCCTTCCATTTTTTGGATTTATTCTTTCTGGTAGGGGTAGATTGAATAGAGTTCACCTCATAATTCTTGCCAGCGGGAGGAGTAGGAGATGAAGCCTATTGAACATTAGAAGCAACAGACTTGGGGTTGATGGTAGAGGCTTGTGTGGAGTGGGGTTGGGCATGGAAAGTGCCAATCACACCATCAGTTGCATGAGAAGAAACAAGAGTAGTTGAAGTAGTGGTAGTAGAAGGACGAGGTGCATCAGGGAGTAAATCATAAATATTACATGTTTGTGAGTAAATGAGGTTGAGGTATTGAGCACGAATGATCGCCTATTCTTCTGTGACAACTCCACCCATGGAGATGTCACGAGCTATGTCATTCATGAAATATTTCATGAACCACTATGCCAGTAACTGATCGGAAAGCTCGAGTTTGATTAGACATCGTCTCCATCACCACTCATGAATGTGATCAGAGATATGAGTGGCTTTGGTTTGTTTGAAAGAACTCAAAATTTCGGTTCCCATTTCGTAATGGATCGGTAACTGGTAGTGGGTGAGGAAATCCATGGCGAGGGTGTTAAATTCAGTGAATAAGCCTTGTGGTAATTCTATATACCACTTCGTGGCTGAACCTGTGAGAGTTCGCTGAAAAAGACATAATCAAATAGAGTCATCCATCAATAAGTTGGATGAACACCAAAGGTGGAAAGTCATTACATGATTTTTTGGGTCCTCTCCCAGTTTACCATTGAACTTAGGAATGTCAGATGGTAGCTTGGATGGTATAACAGGCCATTGAGGAGAGTGACTGATAGGATCATTTGAAATTATAGATAGATTAGGGAGGTCTAGGGTGGCTAAGAAGGGTAATTGTATATTCATGTGGGGGTATTGGTGACTTTGGGGAGGAAGTCCTGTAGGTATACCAGTAGGATCATAAGCAGTTTGCATATAATGCGAAGATCTGGGCAGATTCAATTGTTGGTGCAGAGGCATGCAACTTATAGGGTTGTATTGGTTAGGGCTATTCCCTTGAACAGGGACATTGGGTCGAGCATTCGATCCCTAAATGGGATTGGACATACCTGGATATGGTTGGCCTGTACTAGGGGGTATGAAAGAGCTAGCTTGAGGCTATTTCCCCCCAGTCGGTTGAGGATTATTTTGGGTAAGATAGTTCCAATACTAGGCCAAGGTTGCAGGTATGTTCTGTCTATAGGGTGGGGTAGGTGGGGATTTCCCTCCAATCAGGGGTTGCGTCCCAATTGGGATTTGACCTCCAAAAGGGGATTGTGTTTGGCCTCCAGGGTGAAATTGTCCACCAACAGGAATCTGGTAATTAGGTGTGAAAGGATGAGTGGTGCCACTAAGGTTGGTTCTTTCGATGGGGAATGGATAAGACCCTCTGGAAGGGGGCTGAGGATGTGTTGGGATAAAACCAAGAACAAGATGGTGCCCAGAAGGAGTGGAGACTCCAGGAGTTTTGGATGGGGTTTGGGTAGGAGCGGGAATAGAAGCATTCAATGCATTATACCTAGGAGGAAGGGATGGGATCTGACTAGGTCAAAGTGGTGTACTAATAAGTGTTTGGATGACCACCATATTTCCGGTGGGAATAACCATAGTATTTGGGGTAATCGTAGAATGAACTTGCTGGAGAGGGGTGGTTAAATTGGGGCCAACTGACAACATTTCTAAACTAGGAAAATAATAGCACGTTGTAGTATTACAATGATCCAGGGGTATCATGAATGTGTAAGATGTTTCAAGAGGTTTAGAGGTGGCAGGTATATCAACTTCAGTTTCCGAGGTAGGAAGGTTTCATCTAGAAGTTGTTGTGTCAATGGCTTCAAGAGGATCCTCGTCTAAGTGGGTGAAAATATCGGGAGGTAATCTAGAGGTGTCAACAAAAAGTTCTCCTGCTGAATTGAGGCAGAGAACACGTCTCTCATATCTAGGAGGTAGGAGGAAAGATTCTATAGGGTCATAAAGAAGTCGAAAACTGTTTAGGGAATCGGTCCTTTCTAGATGTGAAGGTATGTTGTCCTGGATCTCACTCTGTTGAGGAGAAACTTCTGGTGGGTTAGGAGGCAAGGGTTGTGAAACTTTTATATCTTCCAGAGGTAGTCCTTGCATCCTATGTGAACAATGTGGAGGTTCAATGTTGGCCGAACTAAGAATCCTACGAAATAAATCAATGGCCAACTACGTAAACAAACAACATGCGCTAGTAAAATCTAGGAACCAAAACCAAGAAAGCAAGACCTTCCTATTCCGAAGTCACTAGTTGGTGATGAAATCCAACGTCGAGACAAGAAGGGGCTGGGAGAGAGTGGAAAAGTTACATTGATGACCTTCTTAACAGACTTACACCCTGGTGCAAGCTCCCACACATAATTCTGGGTATACCCTCCAAGGAGCCTGAGTGAGTTTGGCCAACATCAATTCCAGGTACCGTGGAGACCTACCCCTCCACAGTCACCTTGTGTAAGACCCTAAGAATATAGGCAACTAAAGTTACCGCAAACAACAGTGATGACTAGGGAAACAGTCGACAATCCGATCCACATGCAAGGGCAGGGTATTGAGCTCGAATCAACTTGAGAGGCTTCCACTCATCATTGTGGGTATGCCTTCAAGCGACCCCCAAAATACGTGTAATCTATACACTGAGATCAACAAAGAAGGGTGAGTAACTCTATCAATCTCAATGCGACCTCAGGTTTGACCCTTGTGTGAGAAGGGCTTCCCAAGAAAAAACATTGCAAATGGATTTGACCACTCCCTATCACAAGATACTATGGTGTGTTTTGTGCTTTGGAGATTGTGTCTCACTGCCTATTCCAAAGCTCTAGCCTAGCTAATGTTGGTGTAAAAGGGCCCTAGAAAAAGTTACTAGTTGAATTTTAGAGTTTCGCAATATTATTAAAGGTTATTGTTACTCAAGAGGGATACGGGAATGAAACCAATGTTGTGTAAGACTTTGACCCGACAATGCGTAAATAGAAATGAATGATGCAAACTTTCGTTTGATGAATTCTATCTACAACAGGGAAAAATATTTTTTCTGGAATAATGCAAACAACGATGTACAATTCCCTTTTGAAATGTAGTACCAAACAATCATTAACAATGTAATTTCACTATTCATTCTCTTTCAATATTTCAAACGCTAATATTTCCCGAATAAATGATTGCTTACAAGACTTAAAAGACTTAAAAAAAAATAGAAACCGAAAATAGGGATGGAACTAAGAAAGGGTAAGAAACCAATGAAAATAAAAATACTCATAAAACACTCAAAATCAATCTTTCAATGAAGATAAAAACACAAAATGACAAGAAAAGGTTTCTTCAAATGTGAACAAGAAATGCTTTTCTGATCATTAAGAAATCCAGAAGATGCAATAAACTTACAAATCCAAACACAAAACAAAAGTTTTGATCGAGAAAGAATTCAGATGCAAGTCCAGAGATTATATCCTCGTCGATAAAAGAAAAAAATCGAAAAAAGATCAAAAGAGAAGCGTTTGATCTTCAAAATCAATTAAGATCAAATAGGGACAATCGAAACCACTCAAGAACTAGTATCAAAATCCCTTTCCAGCTGACTGAAACAGAAAATGGGTAATAGTAGAGGTCAAGACCCAATCCAAAAAAGTTTTCAAATGCCATCGTGAGTAGGTAGTATAACGTAGTGCGGAAATGAGTGGTTTCTACAGGACAATGATTAGACAGGTCACCAATAATAAGGTGCAGTGCAGATGTGTTCTACAAAATAGAAATTTTCTCGAAAAGGACAAAGGGTCTCATGAGAATTTTAAATCTAGTGAGACTAATTGGATCTCCCACAGACTTAGAGATAGAAACAGAATGTAAAAGATAGTCTATGAGAAAATGGCCAACAAAAAACCACAATCAAGTTGTTTCTCCCCAGTGGAGTAGCCAATTTTGTTAACGGGTAAATCGGTAGATGTGGACATGAACTAATCCCACTAGATCCACCTGGATCTAGAACAAAATGAGACAGGACAAGATGCTTTCCCTAGGTTACGATCATTGAATTTAATTACCAAAGGAGGAATAGATAACATACCTTATGAATCACTTCTTTATGTCTTTGTTGGTCTTGCTTTACTCCAATGCTCTTGAGAGATCAGATCTGTAATAACACAAATCAACCAACATGAAAGAAACAATAATGAAATTCAATGACAACCTAAAGATGTGATCAAGGAGTCATGTATTAAAATATCAATCATTTTATGGGAAATAAACATGCCACCGTATTATATTAATGAAAGATAGAAGATATAACCAAATTGCCTTGATGTCGCAAATTCCCTTTCAGTGGCTCTTTGTTCTGAGACACATGCATTTTCTCCGAACTTTGTATGAAGATTTCTCTCAAAATCTTGACGGATGAATGGAGACCTCAAGCATCACTTGAAATAGGATTCTTCATAGTCTTGAGCCTATCCTTTTCTCAATCTCTATGCTTCTTTATGCTTGTACCTCTAACCTTTTCCATAAGAAGCCTATCATTATATAGGAGAAGCTAAAGTGGTTAAAGATATGAGGATGATCCCATCAAATCAGAGAAGTCAGTAGGATCGTAACCACACGGATGCCACTTAATATTTCTAGAAGATTCCACTTCTAGAAGCTTATAGAACTTCCGTCCTCTTTTAGTTTTAAAGTGCCACCGCGACCTGCCTATATATCAGCCTGCGAAAATCCCATGGACTGGATATAGTAAAGCATGCGAAAATTAGGGATTTACGCACTGTGTAAAGGGATTTTTTAATGGCAGGCCTTCCAAAAATGCATCTTGCAAGGGTGAAATGAGGTTGCTTTTCTCAGGAAAAAGATTATATTGGGAACCCGAACACATGTTTGTGTAATCATCATCAGGGTGACCAAAATAATGTGTAACAATGTTAAATATCCAAAAACAAAGAAGTTTTTCACTCGCTTTTAATTTCATGAATGACTAGATGTAGTGATAGGAAAGGAAAATTTTAACCAAAAACCCCACAACAAAAACATGTCCAAGCAATCCAAATATTTTTCTTGAAACACTAGAAATTTTCTTGGAAAGGGAAGATAGATATTTTGAAAATATTTTAGAAGACAGTTAGTCCTGATATCGTGCCATGACCGGTGAAGAAGAGATGGTAGAAATATTTGAGTTCCCTATTCATGAATCTATTAGGGAAACCAATATGAAAAACATTAATCCTTGTGTCTTACCTTGTTCTCGTGGGATTGTTTCTAAATATCTTAAAAGTTTCTTGTTTGAGTTTGCAATTATATGCATGACACATGATTATACCATTGATTAACAAAATCTCAAACATTTTTCTTCTACCTTGAAGGATTCAACTCTAAGATGGTTTATGAGCTTGTAGGGAAATATTATCACAAATTAGGATCAAATGAAAAATACCTTCACTGAAAGATAAAAGGACTATTGCAGAGAGAAATAGATAAAAGGGATGAGATTTTTAGAATAACACAAGGACTTGATGACTATCTAGAATAATTTGAAGAGATATTTCAACTAATATACAAAAGAACTCAAAATTTCACTTTGGATGAAGACTCACTCAATCTTGTCTTACTCAGAGGAGTAAGAGAATATCTAATGAAAACTTTGAATATCCTATCCAATGGATAAATCTATCATTTGGACCATGATTATATCAAAAAAATATTCAAGAACCACTCAAGGTCCTCCAGAAAGAAAGGCAGAAGCAGTAGAGGTTTGGCATCTCAATCTTCTAACCCTACAACTCATATAATGAATGAATTAAGAGGCTTAATAGAGGACATGGAAAATAATATTTTACACTCTTTAGCCATGCAAATGGATATTTTGCACTTCAAGAATAAAGAAGAGGAAACATAGAAGGCATTAGATGTCTATTGTCCCAATTGCACTAAAACACATCTTATAAATGAGTTCCCTTTAGACCTTATAGATGTTTATGGTATTTGTGATGAAAATTATCCAAATAAAAATGTACTTCTTTGTCACTATTGAAAGATACATTTCAAGGAGAAAAGGAGAATGTGGAATTACTATAATTCATCAATCAAAGGAGGCTTGGAGCACCAATACCATTTCAAATAGGTTTGAACTTCAATCCTACTCAAAATTTTGGTGCGTATAATTCTATCATGATCAAACATTTTTAATTTTTTGTTGTTAGGTTAGAGAATAATTTTAGCCAAATTGTCTAATCTTGGATAAAATAGTTAAGTAGAGGAATAAATTAATCAAATTGTTTAAGATGGATTAATCAATTAGATGCATAGGATAGAAGATATGTTAGATAAATTGTAATGCAAAGATTTAAACAAAGTTTTTTTTTCTTTATGGCACATGTATTTTTATCCAAAGGTCGGAAGTTGACAGGACATTTTGTCTTGTTTCACATAATATTTACGTAGATCTCTCCCGGCGACATCAATAGTTTTCCAATCGATGACCATCACTTACTTTCGCACCCCCCCTCCCCCCCCCACAAACCACCTACCTTTATCGGTGGAGGGGGGGTTCGAAAAGTGGTTTTCCCTACCTTGGTCCCATCTAACGTGGCACCTAATCATTGCTTCGTG
>JZKD02S2223866.1:209929-228444 GCA_000966675.3 Picea glauca
AAGCTATTATTATGCATTTTAATACTTTAAATTGATAATTGGACTAATATCACTTGGGTTAGGTACCATTGCTATTCTTGGAATAGGATGCCGGTACCAGGTACCAACTCGCACCGTGGAGGTACCAGTGGAGCCGTTCGAGATCGATGCACCATGGTGTGCGTTATGGTTCAAATGAGAAATAGAAGATTCACAGGACAGCTGGAGTCGTTGCCACAGAAGTGCTCAAAGGCCTAATGATGAAATTGGATCGATTACTCTTCAGCGTTCACACTTCGTGACACTACGTGTCACGAAGTTGTGAAATACGTTTTCAATTTGATTGCAAGGTTATTCTCGGATCAGGGATCCGTTGTTTTATGTTTTCTTTGTCTAGACTGTTACAAACAATAAGACTGTAATATAAACCCGTGTTCACTTCTGAGAACGGGTTACGAATACCATTACTTCTACTATCACTATTGTCGTTTTCTATTGTTATCAGATTATGCCATGAACTTATGTCTTGAATACAATTTGCTGTTGCGTATATGTTAACTGTCATATGATCTGAATACTGTTTTAATGCGTTGATGAAGCGTGGAGTTACATCGTATCTGCATCGTATGATTTAGTCGGCTCTAGTCATTTTCCCACAGCATTTGTGCCGTTTGGTTGGGCCTGCCAAACCGGTGCAAGCCGCTATTTCATTTGCAATAGATTTAGTTTGTGTTGCTTCAGCTTTAGTTCATTTCGATAATTTGTAGCTCGCATCTGAGGTAGCTTAGCGTACACAGATTTAGCTTTATTTTATTGCAGTGTGTTAATGCTTTCTTACACTACAGTTTAAATGTTTCAGAATCGTGCTTATTCATTCCTCAACAGACTCAATTTCCAGACTGTTATCTTTTTATGTTGGTGAATGTTAACACAGTGCTGATGCCTGTAGGGTTAGTATATGCATATGATTGCTTGGATTTTCATTTTCATTTCGAACATAACTCAGAGTAGCATGCATTTTTCTTTGTTAGACAGTAGTTGCCTTGTGTGCTTAGAATAGATAGGTTACAGTTAGAATAGACGGAGCTCCTGGTACCAGTTAATAGCATAATACTCTGTTTTACTGTAGATAGCATTAGATTTGTTTTGGATGCTCAGAATGAATGCAGTTTCGACAGTACCCTGTGTGTTATGACTTAAACGAAAATGYTGATGGTAGATGGTTGAACATAGAGGTAGAATGACTTTGTAGACTTACGCTTTGGAATAGAGATAGCAGTACCAGCATTTGAGCACAAGACTGTTTTTTTTTCTTCTGTTTATGATTTAGATAGGAAATCCTCAGTTTTAAGTTAGTCATTAAAATTCAAGTTCTTAGAATAGGTGTGTGTTTTATTCTTAGGATAGCATTCAAATAAAGACTAGACACTTTCCTGGACATACTGTCAATCAGCTCGAAGTTTACCAACCCTGGTTTGACAATTTAGTGATTCAGGACACTTAAAAGCTTCAATTTAGCAGCCTGACAACAGGTACAAGAAAAACTGAAGTTTCTACATCAACATCAATCCCAACACAAAATTAAGATGCATTTGATAAAGTGGTGAAATATATGGAGGGCATATCCATACAATGAGCATAAATTAGAAAGTTACAGGAAAAGGTGAAGTTATTACAGGAAGAGAAACAAAGGATTCGGGCCTTTCGTCAGGAAGAAATGCATAAATATCAAAGGCTAAGACAACGATTTCAACTGTTAGGGAAATAAACAACCATGGAAAATACCTTATCCCAAGCTAAGGAAAACATATGGATAGACATCAATAAATACATGACAGATATTTGGCCCTATATACAAATCATTTTTGAGTAGCAAGAATTATTTCAGAAAGCTAGAGGAGCTATTGAAATCATTAAGGAAGAATTGGGAGAAAATCCAACAGAAGCCATAGACCTAATCAAGTTTCTAAACTCTAAAAAAAAGCACTAGTTAGAGGAGCTAAAGATAGAGGACATAACTAAAACTATCCTGGAAATAAAAAAGTTTCCGACCAAGAAAGGCCTCATGTTGTAGTTGGAAGAAAAATCTCAGGTTGTGGACATAGGTGTGCAGAGATTCTTCAGCAAGTTCGAGGTGCTAAAAAAAAAATGTCTACCCGGTTTGTGAGTGTTGAATGACAAGTTAACCACGCTGCATGATTATAACCAGAAATTAAAGACAGGGGCAAAAGAAAATTCAAAATTTGCAGGGATACAAAGAAGCATCACTAGGAAAGCTTTCTTGGAAACATTGCAATTTGACTTAAATATTCATCATGAAATTAAACATATTTTCATCACTAAACCTACTTTTGCTAAGTACACAGAGATGGATGAAATTTATAGAAAATTACTCAAGATATCAATCCCAAATAAAAAGATATGGGACAACCTATGTGAATTACTTGAGTAAAGAGGAGTTCTATTTTTTAGCCAAAAAGGACCAACAACTAAGAAAAGTCAAAGGGACAAGTCACCAACAACTTCCATCAAATTAGCACCAGAAATTTGAGTAGATCTAAAGATTCCTATATTTTTGTAATTAGAGATACAATTAGTTTAAATATCCCTAAATTATATCCTAGTAATTTATGACAGGATCTTATGTAAATAAATGTATAAATAATTCTCCTTTCGAAGTATTGGGGGTTTATTTTTGCATCCAAGAAGTTACTTTGTATCATTCAAGAGGATCGACCAGTAATAAAAAAGGCTCTTTCACATGATTCTCGTGTTAGACTGTTAGTGAAGTGCATCTTTCTAAGTTCATGTTTTCTTTCTCTGTTTTCATTATGATGTGTTTCTAATTCTTATTAGCTAAAGGACATAATTTATTTCAATATACTTTGTTTCTGACTTTGAATGATCTTTATGTTTTCAACTAAAATTAAGTAAAAAGAATTCTTAACTGCTCTCTTTAATTGATGGAACTCTTCTCATTTCTTCCCATTCACTTCATCTAAATTTACTAGATCCAAACAATTCAACTATCTTTCCCTGTGAAGAAACTTTATAAAAAGATGAAACAGATCCTTATTTTAAGAGACAAACCCCATATCCCAATGGTAATTTAAGCATTCAATCGACCAAACATTTCAAACAAACAAACAAATCTTGAACTGTCATAACTAGCCTAATATTTTAACTCAAACAAATCTAAATCCTACAGAGAGATCCCTATTTTAAGCTCGTAGGGATAGATCCCAGCTTCCAAAGTGGTTTTGTGGTTACCTTTGTCCTTTCTTCTACAACCATGAGAAATTACAGAGTGTTAACATAGTGGTGACCATACTAGGGAAAGAACAAATTTTCAACTTCTGTAGATTATTTTCCCTAGTAAGAAAACTTTATTTCTGGACAATCAAATATTCAAATCTTTAGAAATAAATGTTCATAGGTTGTAACTTTGTAAATAATTAGGTAGTGTGTTTAAAGTTTTAGTTCCGGCTCCAAAAATAATTCACACCAGATCTCATCCTAATCTGAAACTTGTAAAATTTGTAGATAACCCTGAAATATTGATCAGGAAAAGAAGTTTAGCAAAAAGTCAAGAGAACAATAGTCATCCCCTTAGGGAAACATCTCTCCCAGAGAAATTTGTGATAATCCAAGATATTCAATTTGATCTACCTTTTGAGAATAGTCTATTTAGAACCAAATATGAAAGCTTTGTGGATGAAACAATATTAGATCAAGCTATTCTCCAACCCAATACACCTGAAAGACAATCTCCTGAATCATATATTGATCAACAAATCCTTCAAAATTTTGAGAAGTTACAAGATCTAGCATCAGACTTTGATCAAGCTTTACATGAAGCCTATATTCAATAGTCTATTGTACTTTCTTCCCTGTCCATTTCTCTATCATCTATTAATCCTCAATTGATTCATCCTATATCTATCAATCCTGCTTCTTCTATATTTTCCACCACTTATCCAACAACTTCACAGACAATGATCCAACCAATAAAGGAGTTGTTGGTAGAAGGGTAGACCCAGGGTTCAACTCCAATATCACACCAACAATCCCTAACAACTGGCCCTTTGGGCAACACCTGTGAGGTAGATGCAATCTCACTCGAAGTAGCTATGAGGGGGTTGTAGGACAGAGATGTCTACAACCAAAGGGAATATCAAGTGGATCTAATAAAATAACAATACATCATTTATATATCACTTACCATCTCAAATCTACTCTACATAACTATCTATTAGATCTAACACAATAATACAATAGAAGTATATCAAATGGAAAAGAACAAAGCATCAATCACACAGAACACAAGATATACATGGTTCACCCTCTCTCTAGGGCTACGTTAACAAAACTATTCTTTATAATATATTAATATGAAACATACAGTTCTTGTCTGTGCTCTCAGCTAGTAGATCTTCTTTCTTCTCCTCTTTATCTCTCCCCTTCTAGTGCACCCAACTGCAGGACTAATCTTTGAACCTAGCTAAATATCTTACAATACCAGAAGGCTCTACACTTAGAACTTCTCTCTCACACAAAAATAATCCCTCATGGAAATAACAAAACTAGAACCAACCCTCTTCCCTCATATCGGTTCTTATTTATACATTACAATAGTGCACCGAGAGCCTTAGGTCTGAACCTAGGTGTCAAAATCTTAGATACCAAAACCATAGGTCAACTTGACACATGTTTTCAGGGCTTCTTTATCTTGTCTTTCCTTCCTTCTCACGTGGTACTCCAAATCATCCAACGATGGATTTTTCCTCTTGTTGAGTTGTCCATGATCCGTCTTCCTTGTTGATCTATCTTCCTCGATCTCCTTGTCCATCGACTTGCTTTCTCTTACTTTGCATCGTCTTTTCTTCTCTTCTTCTCACTTCAACCCAGTATCATTCATTGTGTCTTCTATGCATTTCACATTCCTTCATTTCTTCCTTGATCTTCACTTTCTTCCATAACCAAGAGCCAATAGGCCCCCAACACTCACCTGTGGCTCATCCCGAGGCACTTCAAATATGATCCTTCTATTTTTCTTCATCTTCAAACTACGTAGGGTAGCTTTTTCTTTCTGCTCCATGCCTCCCTTCCTTCCTTCCTTGTGTAGACTGTCTTTTCTGTGTCTGGTACCCAGTTTCAACTGCACCTAGTACCTATACCCTTTTCCTCATGATTTTAATAAGAGCCACGAGTTAGCTGGTTGTCATAATACAATTTCAATCAGCTCCCATTCACCAAACCTTCCTTCCATTATCCATTCAAATTATTCAACTTCTCATCTCCTCCTTCTGTAACATAGGAAACCTCATATGGCCCAAGGCAATGCATTCTGAACTTTTCTAGATGCTTCATGAACTTATTTTCATATGCCAATACCAAATCACCTTGCTTAAATGCCTTCTTTTTTATGTCCCTGTCATGGTAGGCCTTCTCTCTTTCTTTCTGAACCTACTGGCAAAGTCCTGCAATAAATCTATCTTCTTCCAGTGCAACCAACTACACAAGCCTCTCTTGTACAACACTGGTGTCATCCATATCTGTAAAGGCTACAATTCTCAGACCAGGAACCAAATATTCCATGGGTACAACTGTTTCTAGACCATAGACCAATTTGAAGGGGTCTACATGGCTAGTTTTTTGCAAGTGGTTATATAGGCCCATAATACTACTGGTAATGTCAAATCCCAGTCATCCATTTTCACACTATATATCTTCATCAACGTTGTCTCCATGATTTTATTGAATGCTTCAACTATCCCATTTTCTTGTGGATTATAGGGTGTGCTCTTCTGATGGTGAACTTCAAATTCCTGAGTCAAGGCTTGAATGGTCTTATTGATGAAATGTGTGCCTTGATTGCTCATAAGGATCTTCAAGCATCCAAACCTAGTTATAATATCATCAAATATGAAGCATGCAGTTGTAGTTGCACTACAGTCCTTAACTACTCTTGCTTTGACCCATTTGGTCAAGTACTTTGTCACAATGATTATGTACCTAACTCCTGTGCACTTCCATGGTCAGTTTATAGGTCCCACAAAGTCAATGGCCCATTTCTCAAATGATTGTAGGGTCAGATGTGGTGCTAGAGACATTTCATCTCTTCTAGACTGTTTCCCAACTCTTTGACATACATCGCAGGCTCTGTAATAATCCTTAGCATCTCTGTGTAGAGTAGGCCACCATAGGCCAGCTCTAAGAACCTTCTACGTTGTTGTTTTCCCTGTGTAGTTTCGTCCTATGATGCCTTCATGAGCTTCGGCGAGGATCAACGATCTCTCTTCCTCCATAACACACCTCCTTAATATCTCATCAGGTCCCATATTGTATAGTTGTCCAGCTATAAGAGAAAATTTTGCATCATGAACTACCAGCTGTTTCTACTGGGTAATTGTATACTCACTAGGTTCCATTCCTATTGACAGGAAGTGGACTATCTCTGTGAAGTGATCATCAATATTTCTAATAGCCAGTAGTTGTGCATCCGACATTGTATCCTCCAATCTAGTAGGCTCTTCACCATGTTCCAACCTCGACAAGTGGTCAGATCCTTTGTTCATCCTTCCTGGTTTAACCACGATCTCAAAATCATAGTCCTGAAATAGAAGAATCCATCTTCATATTCTCCCCCCCAACACTGGCTTGTTGACTAAGTATTTCAACGTAGAGTGATCAATGAAAATTTTAAAATGTCCTCCCAACAATTAGTTGTGGAACTTCTGTAGTGCATACACCATGGCTAACCCTTCTCTCTCAGTAGTGGTTTCATTAATCTCAATTGTTGACAGCTTCCTGCTAGCAAAGGCTAATGGGTGTTCTATGTCTCATGTTCCTGGTTGTGCTAACACAACTCCTAATGCAATAGAATATGCATCGACATGTATGTGAAATTCCTTGCTCCAATCTGAGAAACCAGAATAGGCACAATAACCATTTTCTATTTCATTGTGTCGAATCTCAGTTGGCATTCTTCTATCTAATGAAACTGACAGTCTTTCTTCAAAATCTTCTCCATGGGTGTTGTAATTTGTGCATAGCCTTTAATGAATTTTCTGTAATATCCCATATGTCCTAGCACAATGTGCAACTGTTTGACTAAAGTAGGAGGGGGTAGATACAACTATAATGGAAATTTTAGATAGGTCTACCAACAATCCTTGCTTGCATACAATATGACCTAACAACACTCCAAATGGTGAAAAGAAGATGCATTTCTTCAGGTTTAAATCAATCTGAGACTGCATGCACTTGTCCAATATTAGCCTTAGACATTTAATGTGATTTTTCAATAAACTACATACAGTCCAATCATCAAAGTATGCTTCTAGAAATTTATGTAGAAACTCCTTGAATGCTTCAACCACCACCCTAGAAAATATGGTTGTGGCATTCTTCAATCAAAATGGCATCATTGTATACTAGTAGGATCCCCATTCTGTTGCAAATGTGGTCTTATGGCAATCTTCCTTGGCAATCTGAATCTGATGGTATCCTGAAAATCCATTTGTAAAAAAATATACCTCCTAGCCTCCTACATTATCTAACACTTCATCAGTGAATGGTGTAGGGAATGGGTCATGAAAACAGACATCATTCAGCTTCTTGAGATCTACACAAATCCTGATTTCTCTAGTCTTCTTATCCTACACCACCATAGGGATAATCCATTCTGACTCTTCGACAGGTTTTATGATCCCTACTTTCATCATTATGTTGAGCTCAATATTCACTTTGTCCTTATATTTAGGGTTCAATATGTAAGGTCTCTATTTGACTAGTCTGGAATTTGGTTTCAAAGGGATCCTAATCTCTCCCATAAGCCATTTAATTCCCTTCATATCAGTGAACTTGGTTGGAAACAAGTCCTGATATTCATGCAATAACTCTGTAATCTTGTCAATAGTGGCAGCATCCCAATAGTCTCCAATATTGGCAAGCTTCGGTGTTTGCTCTGTTCCAATGTTGACTTTCTTGATGTTGATCGGTTGTCCAATGAAAGGTAGCTTAACTCCTGGTCCTTCTATGTCTCTTTAGCCTTCTATTTCAACAATGTTCACCTTCCTAGGATCATCGTCTTCATCAACATTGATATTGTAACAACCTTGCATTTTCTGAAGAGGCGCAGTCCATTCATCCTCTTTTTTCTCCAAAGGGAAGCTAGGTGCCTCCTCGAACACTTTCTGTCTTACAATCTGTAATATTTGATCCACTATAGGATATTGGATTTCAAATAAGAAGGTAGTTACAAAGTTTCGAGTCATACCTTCCCAATATATAGTGATGAGGCATAGTTAGGCTTGAAGGTACCATTTGATAGGGGTTGTGTCTAGCGTGTTAATGAATTTGTGCACCCACTACTCTTGAGGAATGTTTCTCTAGGATTCCTTGCAACTTCTCACATGGTCTTTCGGGCAGCTTTGACCTATGTATCTAACTTCACATCCTTCTACTTGCTCTGAAAATCGCACTGTCATCAAAGTGAAACATTGTACCCAGTCTATAATGTTGTCTTTGTGTGTCCCGCACCACCTTGTTGGAGTGGCTTTCAAGGCCTCATCTAGTGCCAACAATCTTTGTTGTATTGGTACAATTTATTCAAACTCCATCAATAACTCTTCTAAATGATTTAAACCATCAAAGGTGGGAAAGTTACTTACTGTTGTGTCGATCCAATGAACTTCTCTGGTTAATCTAGCACATATCCTTGTAGATACCTCATACATTTTTTTCTTTCATTTCTCTAGTGCTTCTTCTGAATCTGATGAACATGCGTTGTCACTTCTCCAGCTTAGGTTCCAATCCGTCGTAGGGTTAATGTAATCCTTATGTTTGGTTGTTAATTTGTAGATGTTTTCCAGTTCATATGTGCGGTCTTCTTCTCTGATAGGCTCTGTGTATCATTGACCTTCATTAGGATCCAAGGGTGCAATGACCCTAAGGCCCTCTCCTTCAAACACCATTCATCTTTTCTTTAAATCAACCACAGTGGAATTATTGAAAGCCCAATCAATTCCTAACAGTGCAGGATAAGGACAACTGTCATCAACTATCTCAATCACCTAAAAATATGTAAACGTCCTCACTCCGTCGATGTCCATAGGGAAATGTTCCAATCTTCCAAAGGGGCTTACAACTTGTTTATTAGCCATCCTAAGCCTGATAGGGGAATATATCAACTTAGGTTTTCCCATCAGTGCCTAGGTCTGCTTCATCATGACATTGACTTTTGACCCTAAGTCAAGGATGACATAATATATATCATACTCTCCAATTTGAGCATTCAGGTGTAATTCCTTATTTTTCCTTCTCCTTTTAGAGACTTGGTGTACTTATCTATTCAGTACGGGATCTATCTTTGCTAGCTCATACTGTCTGATTAAATTTTGTAGTTCTTGTACATCGCTTTCATCCTGAATCAACTTAATTCAAGTATATAAAAATTCCATGAGCTTGTTTACCTCTTTTCCTTCTTTTGGCAAAGCATACTAATTGAATTCTAGAGGCATTCCATCTTCTCTCACTTCTGGTCATGTCTTTGATGAACAACCTTGGTCTCCCCTTAATTCTTTTCTTGCATTCTCAAACATTTGTTTTTCTTTCTTTGCATCAAAAGTTTGTGTCTTCTCTATAGCTTTCCTGAATCCTGATTCCTTTGTAGTTTTTCCTTGGGTTATTCTGTCTTCTCTTGTAACAATGCCTCCTCTAGTGATAAAATCGACTCTAGGATCTTCTCCCTAAGGTTATTCTTTGATTAGTTGTATTTGCAGGTTCTGTTGAGGACCCCATCTCTCCTAAAGTTTAGCCAACAATGCTAGGCATTCCTTGATAACCTGCTCGAAGGAGTTGCAATAGTTGCAAGTGATACAAGGGTTCTGACAGTCCCTTGCCAAGTGTTCTAGATATGCATAGTTATAACAAATTATCTGTCCTCTTCCTCGACCGATACCTCCTCCTCTTCCTCTTACTTAGAATCCACCACGAGGATTGAAGTTTCCTCTCCCAGGGGAGATATACTATGTAGTGATTCCTTCTTGCTGTACTTATCCTTGAATTTTGTATATATTCCTCAACCTTTCATGCATGAGATCATAAGCCCTACAATCCCTGTCATCATGTCCTACCGACTTACCGAACTTGCAATGCAGATTTGCGGGTGTCTGGACATATTTTTCCATGTAATAGCACTCACCAGGGTGATGTTTGTTTCTACATACCTCACACCAGGGTAGGGTGACTTGCTTCAAGGGGATCGATGCTCCAGAGGCCAAGTATTCATGAAATAGGGGACAATGTTTCTTGTCATGGCCTTCTGATTTGCATTTGACACACCAAATGTCTTCTCTTTTAACTTTCCCCTTGTCTTTCTTCATATCTTTGACCTGCAGAGACAAACTAGTTAACTGACTCAAGATTTGACTCATACCTGAGATGGATTCTCCCATAGGGGTTGATTCTAACTTCATGGTGATATTGAACACCTCATCCTATGAAGAAATCTTCTGTTGCATCCGAGGAACTCTAATGTGTGTTAAGAGAGCAACAATGAACCATTCCTTGTTCTACTCATCTGGGATTTGAAAAATCAGATGGTCTGTCAAGGTCTTAAATATATGACCGAACTCCCACACGGGTTCAACTATTCTCTGCTTGATTTATTTTAGTTCTATAATGCACTGTGATTCTGACTTAGGTTTCTTGAATTCAACAATTAGTGAAGTCAATGGAATTCAACAGTTTAGGTGTAGCTCCTTGGACAAATTTCATGTACCAACTCAATGCACGATCTCTTAGGGTAGTACTAAACTAAGATTGTTTTACAACTTCATTGGTGATATTCTTAATGCTCCACACGGCTTCACAAAGAAAACAGTGTTGTTCAGGGTCTTCAAATCCATCTCCTCTAAAGGTGGGTAACCTCATCTCATCTTCCATAGATCTTCCTAGGTTTCCTGACTGAGTATGTGGTGGACTACTATTGAAAGTGCTCTGAGTGATATGATAACTTAGGTTACTCTAGTTACTTAATGTTGTTGAATCAACAGGAGGAGCAATAGTACTTAATTCAATAGTCTGTGCAGTTCCTGAAGTTTCTGGCTCTTCCCAATGAGGTTCTTCATCTTCCCCTTCCTCTGACCTAGTAGGTTCTAAATGCTCTTCGTCCATCATATCTTCCTCTTCTCCACTATAGAAACCCTCATCCCCATAATTCTTCTTAAGCATGTTTTCAAGAGGAAATTCTCTAAATGCTCTGCCACTGCACATATTTCCAGCCTCTGTGTCCCCGTCGATGTCTGAATTCTTGAACGTTAGCCTTTACCAATCCATGCCACTACTGTATCTTCAAGATGTTCTTCTCATGCAATAGCATCTTGATCCTTAACTTTAGAAAGTGTAAAAAATTTCCTCTATGTCCCTTAAAGAAATATCTCTCTGCTTGGCTATATGACTCTATTATGTCAATATCAAACTCGGTGATATACCCTCCAATGGTAATATCAAACCAGTGATCCACTTCTCTTGACATGGATTTATCAACTCTCTTGACCTTCTTGATCAACACCGACGTCCAAACCACAGGTGGCTTAAATCTGATCTCGAACTAGGTATCTACTAATCTGGCTAACCACTCATATATCTCCTTATGAATCCCTCCAAAGAGAATCTCATGTATATCAGTAAAGATATACCTTCCCAACCAATACTTTGTACTAATATTAGGGTTCTTGTTCTGGGCTTTAGCAAAGTTCTTTTCTTGATATTCTATCCACTTATGAATCTCTATCTTCGATGGAAACCACCTTGACATTCCCTCAAGAATATTCTTGTCCCAGAAAAAGAACCTTTTGTTGGCACAGGGGAAAACCCAAGGTTCAAATCCAAGAGTGCACCAACAAGCCCTAACTATTGGCCCTTTCGGAAACACCTGCAAGGCAGATGCAGTCTCACCCAAAGTAGCTATGAGGGGGTTGCAGGATAGAGATGTGTACAACCAAAGGTGATATCAAGTGGATCCAATACAAGAACAATACAACATTTATATATCACTTACCCGCTCAGATATACTCTGCACAACTATCTATCATATATAACACAGTAATACAATAGCAGTATATCAAATGGAAAAGAACAAAGCATCAATCACACACAACACAAGATATACATGGTTCACCCTCTCTCTAGGGCTATGTCCACATAACTATGATTTATAATATATTAAGCTGAAGCATACAATTCTTTTCTGCACTCTCAGCTAGCATATCTTCTTTCTTCTCCTCTTTGTCTCTCCCCTTCCAACACACCCAACTACAGGACTGATCTTTGCACCCAGCTGAAGATATTACAATACCAGAAGGCTCTGCACTTAGCACTTCTCTCTCACACAACAATAATCACTCATGCCAATAAAAAAACTATAACCAACCCTCTTCCCTCATCTAGGTTCTTATTTATACATTACAATAGCTCACTGATAGCCTTAGGCTGAAACCTAGGTGTCAAAACCCTAGATACCAAAACCCTAGGTCAACTTGACCCATGTTTTCAGGGCTTCGTCAGCCTGTATTTCCTTCCTTCTCATGCAGTGCTCCAAAGAATCCAATGGTGGCTTTTTACACTTGCTAAGTTGTCCATGATCCATCTTCCTTGCTGATCTATCATCCTCAATCTCCTCTTCCAATGACTTTCTTTCTCTTAATTTGCACCGTCTTTTCTTCTCTTCTGCTCACTTTGACCCAGTATCAATCACTATGTCTTCCGCACAGTTCACATTCCTTCCTTTCTTCCTTGACATTCACTTCCATAACCAAGGGCCAATAAGTTTTCATGCATATACACCTTCAACAAGTTCATCTGGTATCCATCCTCGTACAAAAATCATGGCAGCAAGATATGCTCCCCTTGTTTTGGCTGCTCCTTTACATAATATGCCCCAAGACTATCAAACTAGGATTCCTTAGTTTGATGGCATTGGAACTATGACTGCATGAAAACACGCTGGCGAGATGAATGACTTGTTTGACCTACAAGAAGTAGATGAGGAAGATGTCAAAATGAGATTGTTTTCCCAAATATTAAATGGACAAGTCAGGAAATTGTTCAAAACCTTACCAACTGCTAGTCTGAATGACATTATTTCTTTTCAGCAATCATTCCTCAACAGATGGAAAGTTAATAAAAATCCACTTCATATTTTATCTGAATATGAAAGTATTAAAATATCCCTTGGGGAAATTGTGCAGGACTATTTCACTAGATTTAATAATATTTATAATGCAATTCCAACAAACATTAAACCCCCACAATGTTTATCTTTTATTAAATTCCCTGATGGTTTTGATGTTGATATGTCTTATCAATTGAGAGAAAGAAACCATGCAACCTTGGAAAAGAGGCAAAGAGATGCTGTGAGTGTAGAGGCCAATTTGTTAGCTAAGAGGGCTAGACAAAGAAGAAAGAAGAGAGTAACTATAACAGAAAAACCTTCTACCTTTTCTGCTGATGCTAAATTAGACTCTTTAGTTAGATCTATGTGAAGGATGATGGAAAGGTTAAACATTGCTGATAGGATTCCTCCTAGAGAAAATCAATTAGCCCCCAAATCAGAAATCCTAATTTTAGGAGAAATCAACCCCAAATCAAACAAAGAGAACAAAGAGAACAAAGAGGTATAGATCAACAGATTTGGCCTCCTTTTCAAGAAAATTATGCTGATGAAGGGGAAGAAATAGTTGAAGGCCTTGATGATGTTCACATCAATTTAATGGGAAAAAATGGTAATGATTATATATTTCTCACTCAAGAATAACATGATATTTTCCTTCTTTCACAAACTGAAATCAATAAGGATGAATCAAAAGATTATAAACAAGGTTTTGAAAATGAAATTATGGAGGTCCATAGGTAGTATAATCTAAGGAGTAATAAGTCAACTGATAATCCTACTAAGAAAACTTCTAATAATTCCATTAAAAGGACCACTGACACATCTGCTAAGAAAATTCCTGACATTCCCCCTAAAAAGAACACAAAAGTTCCAACCAAATGAACATCTATTAAAAATAACACAAACTGATATTCCCTCTACCAGCCAGCCCAAAGATACTTCAAAAAAGGAAGTCGTTGAGAAACAAGATGTCCCTAACCCAAATAAAACTCCAAAATCATTTAGTTTTGAAAATGAATTAATAAAACTCAAGATGCCAATTCCTCTAACAGAGCTCATGAATAAGAATGTATATAGATCACAACTGATAAGATCTTTGAACATAGAGGTAGGTACAAACACAGTAAATGTTTTTGATGATCAACCATAACTATTATTTGGGCCTAAAGTTGATGGAAAACCTGAAAATGGAGTTGTACCCTCATTCTACATCAGTTTAAACATTCATGACAAGAATATGCACAATGCAATACTTGACTCTGGTGCTTCTCACAACCTTATGCCTAAGGATGTTATGGAAAAATTGGGACTTGATATCACTAGGCCATACAAATATTTGTATTCTTTTGATTCAAGTAAAGTAAAATGCATAGGTCTCATCAAAGATTTGTGTGTTACTTTAGAAAAAATGCCAACCAAGAGTTTGTTAATGGACATAGTTGTTTTTGATATACCTCCTAAATATGGCATGTTACTATCTCTCTCATAGGAAGATACGTTACAAGGAACCGTCCAATTGGACATGCATTATGCTACCATTCCATTGTTTGGTCAACATAGGACATTATAGAGGGAAAAAATTATGAAATACATGGTCAGTAGATAGGATAAACCACACAATTACCCCTTATATTCTGTTCATTGAGACCTTCATTCTTTCATTTTGTACAACGATGGAGACATAGGAAAACAAATTGCCAATTTAGAATATGACGTTTATAATATTGAAGAGGACAAAACAGTTTTTGAAGAAGAAAAAATAGTTATGGTGGAATCTGATAAAAAAAATGAACCTCTGTGGGGCTTATATTTTGATGGGGTTGTTAGTAAAGAAGGGTCACGAGCAGGAGTATTGGTCTGAAATTCAAAAACAAACCATTCATAAGGTCAGTCATATAAGCTGAACTTTCAATGTACCAGCAATATAGCTGAATATGAAGCCTTAATGTTAGGTTTACAACTTTTACGGAAGCTTGGTGCCAAGAGGATTTCAATTCATGGTGATTCTGAACTGATAATAAAACTGATCAAAGGTGAATACTCTACTAAACACCCAAGATTGAGATCTTATAGGAATTTTTTCCTATATTTTCTAGAATGCTTTATTGAATATGACTTATCATCCATTCCTAGAGACCAAAACATTCAAGTTGATGGTCTGGATACCTCAACAAGTACTTGCAAAATACCCTTCCATCCTAATCTCCAATACATAGTTGAAGTAAAGAACAAACCAATTGTCTCGGATAACATCAAATATTGGAAAGTCTTTCGAAATGATGAACAAAATGAAAAATTTTTGCAATCAAAGAATGAATTTGAATGTGCCAATATAGATGTTGATTTTTATGATGAAGGAGAAAGTGTGGATGAGATAGATTCAAAAGAAATAAATAAAAAATAAGAAGATTTGGAAATATTGCAATTGAAGGATAATGTTTTTCCTAGAGGGTTAGTCCCCTTAGAGGAGTTATTTGATTTTAATGATATAGATGAAAAGCCTAAAATTGAACCTGCTGGAAAGGAAGTTGAAGATTGCAACATAGGAACTGAACAAGAAACAAAAATGATTAAACTGTCTAAATCTTTACCCCCTGCTGAAAAGAAAAAATACATAGACTTGTTCAAAGAATTCATAGATGTTTTTGCATGGAGTTATGAAGATTTGAAATCTTATGACACCAACATTATACAACATAAAATTCCTATAAAAGAAGACCAAAAACATTTTAAACAAAAACTTAGGAGGATTAACCCAAATTTGATGCCTATGATTGAGAAAGAGATAAAAAAGATGTATGATTCTAAGATAATTGTTCCATTAAGATTTTCTAAGTGGGTATCAAATTTAGTTCCAACTAGAAAAAAGAGTGGAGAAATGAGACTGTGCATTGATTTCAAAATTCTTAATAAAGTCTCTCTCAAAGATAACTACCCTTTTCCTAAAATGGATCATATTTTGTAGAAGGTAGTTGGGTCCAGTAGAATTTCTCTGTTAGATGGTTTTTATGGTTACAATCAAGTTTTAATTCATCTCGAAGACCAAAAAAAAAAACATTTACCACACCTTGGGGTACTTTCATGTATGTGAAAATGCCTTTTTGTTTAATGAATGTTGGAGATACATTTCAAAGATAAATGGATATTTATTTTGTGGATTAACTAGGCAGGTTCATTGTTATATACCTTGATGATATCACTGTTTTTTCAAAAATAGATGAAGAACATTTTCTCCAACTTAGAAGGGTTTTTGAAAAATGCAGGAAATTTGGAATTTTCCTCAACCCAAAGAAAACATTATTTGGCTTGGAAGAAGGAAAATTGTTAGGACATATCATCTCAAAGGATGGAATAAAAATTGATTCTAGCAGAATTGAAGCTATTCAAAAGATAGATCATCCCAGAAATATAAAATAACTCCAATCTTTCATTGGTAAAATAAATTTTCTAAGGAGATTTATCCCTAATCTGGCTATTGATGTTGTGATTTATCCCTAATTTTTCTAAGGAAATCTATTGATGTTGTGATTATCAAATTTTTAGAAACTAATATTCTTTCAATATTTGGATGTCAATCAAAGAATATGGTGGAGTTTTGCAGCAAATATCAAATTACTTTAGGACACTCTATTGTCTATTACCCTCAAGGGAATGGACTAGCAGAGTCTTCCAACAAAAGTATGGTTAATATCATCAAAAAATTGTTGTAAGATAACAAGAAGTCATGGCACAACAAGATGGTCAATGCATTATGGGCTGATAGACTTACTACTAAGAGATCAATTGGCATGTCCCCATACCAATTGTTTTATGGAATGGATGTTTTTTTTCCCACTTCTTTAGGTGTCCCTGTCATGAAAATACTGCAGGAGGTATAGGAAGAACCAAATGACATCCACAAGAGAATAAATCAAACCATACAGATGCAACAGTCCAGAGAAGAAGTTTACAACAAAACTCAAGTGATCCAGGAGAACATTAATAAGATCTATGATAGAAGAACCAAGGATGATGATTTCTAGATAGGAGAAAAGGTATTGAAATGGGATTCAAGGAAAGAAGAGAAAGTTAAGAATGGAAAATTTGAGAATTTATGGAAAGGTCCTTACATAATCCATGCTTACAGAAGAATCAATGCATTCTTGATCAAGGATATGGATGGAGAAAATCTTCTAGGTGGATCTGTCAATGGCAGAATGCTCAAGCACTACTTTTCACTGGAAGAGAAACATTTCTCACTCAAGTTCATTGTAAATGCCATTTTTGTTTTTTACTATCATGAGTGGGTGAATCATATCAGAAGTTGAAGCCTGAAGAGAAGGCCCTAAGCTTCTGATCATTTGTCATGATGTCTACAACTACAATAAAAAAAATCAGATGAAGAAAGTACTAGAGAAGATTGTTCAAGGTGATTGATCACTAGTTCTTGACACCTCATAGGGAGAGCACCATCCCCAAGTGGATCCACTGTTAGAGTCCTATATTTCATAGTATCAGATGGTGATTTAATATTTCTCCTTCATTGATTTTATGTTGTAACTAATATTTCATTCTACAAATGATTTCCAAAAGAAAAATAAAAAAGATAAAAAAATAATGAAAATGAAAAGAGGGTATAAAATAAAATAAAAGAAGTCCCCGAGGTGTAGGGCAGTCGGTGACGGAGTGTGTTGTTAAGCCACTCCGTGATGTTAAAGTCACCGGTTCGAAACCTGCGGGGACAAAAAATCCAACCATGTTAAGGGTTGGTGTGGCTCAGGCTGGGTGTGATCCCCAGGTGATTTTGATGGCTTAGATGCCCCTGAGTCGCGGTTTCTCAAGCCACAGGTTAATCGCAGGTCCTACACAAATTAACAAACAAAAAAATAAAATAAAATAAAAGAATAAAATAAAAAGAGAAAAAAAGAGAAAAATAAGAAAACCCCATCAAAAGAAAAATAAGTTTGAATCATATAGTCTAATCATGATCAAACATTTTTAATTTTTTGTTGTTAGGTTAGAGAATAATTTTAGCCAAATTGTCTAATCTTGGCTAAAATAGTTAGGTAGAGGAATAAATTAATCCAATTGTTTAAGCTAGATTAATGAGTTAGATGCATAGGATATAATATAGGTTAGATGAATTTTCCTTTCAGAGAAAATTGAACAGGGTTTGCACATTTAAAAGCACCCTAAGTTGATGAAAATAGGTTAGTTTAGCATAGGAAAAATAAATTGGAATGCAAATATTTCAAAAAAGAATTCTTTTTTTCTTTATGGCACATGTATTTTTATCCAAAGTTTGGAAGTTGACAAGACATTTTGTCTTGTAGCACATAATATTTGCGTAGATCTCCTCCGATGGCATCAATATTTT
>JZKD02S2223866.1:228632-274139 GCA_000966675.3 Picea glauca
TGAAATCCTCCCAACTAATCCCGATACCATTCACTTTTCCCACCGCCACTTACCCTTTCCCTACATGACACCTGTCCCACACATTATACATGTTAGACAATTAAACCCCACCCCATGACCGTTAGTTGTCCCATAACTCTCTCGTGCCATAACATATATCCCTATGCATACAAAAACACCCCGTTTTCACCCCGCTACACTGTTTGTTGACTAATAACCCGTGAAGACCGCAACGAGCTAACTATCAAACTGCTCACTGCCATCTCTCACCGTCAACAAGTGAAATTTCTTTTGGTAATTACAACATTTCCAATCCTTTTACTATTAATTTGTCAATTATGGATCCCAATGGAAAGTCTGTCGACACCTCTAAACACCCAATGATTCCCTCTCCAATCGACCTGGACCACATTCCTTTTGCATACATAGACTACAAAGTTGCAGAGATAAGGTGAGAATTCGATTTCTTTGAATTACATTGCTGGCTGAAGGAACTTTTCCTTGACCAGAGCGATGAAATTGGACTCTAGGAATCCAATTTTCCCCTCTACATGTTTCCCTAGACTTTTCCTTTCCCCGAATTTGTCCTCAAAGGACAAGCAATTTATCTGCCAAGCCAAAGAGTCGTTTCCTCTCCCACTAGTGAGGTTTTGTTCACAATCACCCTTGATACCATTGACTAGATGATACAGATCCCTCAAAGTGTCTCCACCACCCCTTTCTCTTTTGAAGACCTACATGAATTATACCAGAAATTAACCTTTCCCCAGAGAGCCCAATTTTTTGAGATTTTCCTCCGTGAAGATACCCAATTGCCTAAGAGAAATCCACCATACCCATCTTCCATTTTCAAAAAGAAAGATAACCAGATTATATCGAACTTTCATTCCTATTAGGTTATTTTTCTGATGAATGGGTAGATGAACCTATTATAGGTTTTCTGTCCATTTTCTCTAGAGAAGAAAAGGTTGTTGTGAAGTTCAATTTTAGTCAATTCTGGGATTACAACATTCTTGAACAATTCATTAAGTTTCCAACTGAAGGGATGTTCAAATGTTCTTCCATTCTAGTTTATATGTTTCTATTCTATCAAGCAAACATGTTTCCTTTTTCACTCCATAAGCTAAATGAACAAGGAATCCCACCACGAGTCATATTCTAGACTTCATTGGTGAGAAATATCTCATCAGAGTACAATTTTAAATATTTCATAGATCAGTTCATCTATCCAACTACTTGTTTGATGAGAAGAACTACATAACCGAGGGTTAGTGAAGAAATTTAGAAGGTTTTACACCTAACTGATCAAGACAAGACATGTTACTGGTATTTATACTAGAATTATACATAAATTAGGGTGTATGGATGTGAGTTGCCATCATACAAATTTCCTAAATACCTCCCAATGAGGATTTTTTCATTGGAGTACATAAGGCAGATGATAAATTTAGAAGAAATTCATTTTGTAGCAGCCAAGAAGAAATCCCAATTCAGAATCAAAACTCAGATTAAACCATTCATTTGCAATAGTAGGGCAACAGGTGAAGAATAAAAAATCCTCTTGAGACAGATGAAGTTTCCTCTAAGATTCACTTGGTCATATGATCCATTAGGCATCATTTCTGAGCTGAGGACCAAACATAACACCACTCCCTATGTGCACACACAATGGACAGAGACTGAGAGATATATGAACCAGGATGAGTGGGAAGTGAATACCTTGCAATAAGAAGAAGAACATCCTATGTCTATAACCACTTCACAGACCATAAAACCTCATAAGAAAGAAGAGAAAATATCGAGGAAGGAAGATTATCCTTCAGTCACAGAGATCTCAGCAGAGGATTTTCAAGTATATAGAAAGAGGAGTAAAACCATTCACACAACAGGTTTTTTGAAAGAGGGAGAAATGTAATCTACAATAGTTTTGGAAGGACCACACTCTTTAGCACAGTTAGATAGTTTGTTTGTAGGATCTTCGTCATCACAAGCCTCACAAAGAAATCCAGACACAACTATGACAACTAAATTAATTCATGGAGAAAAGGATTCAAATATTTTTGGCAAGTATAAGGAAATTAAACAAAGGAATGAACTTCTTAATACCAACACTTATAATCAATTTTGGAAACAGACCTCTATTGATCAGCACATAATTTTGTCATCTTTTGATGCAGAGAAGGGAAGAATGAAAATGAAATTCTTATAGGCACATGTCCCCTATCTAAAGACAAAAGCAGATTACAAGAAGGCTTCCTTTGAATTTGATGTAAAGGATGTCCATCCTATTGACCAAATGGATATGCACAAGCAGACAAAAGAGATGATATTTTCAACCCTGACAAACACCTCAATGATAGCTTCCAAATTACAGGTATCCCTGAATAATATCCAGTCTCAATTAAAAATTGAAAATATCTCTTCTTTGGCCAAGGATACTAAGATAAAATCATTAGAAGAGTTATTTTTCAAAATTGGATATGATCCAACTAATGTTAAAGAAAAAAAGAGAGTTTATAACGAAGAAGAATGTTGATATAGAATCACTCAAGAAACAATTGAAAATTCCAGCCACAGAGAATTCATAAACTAAAGAAGTAGCCGAGACAAAAATCCAAAAAGAAGAAATGCTCAAATTGATTATGGAGAAAAATGCACAGATTAGGGAAATGGAAGCAGAGATGGACAAGTAAATCAAGGGAAAAGATAAGAATTCACAATTGGCCATGGTTCCTCTATATGTATTACCCCTGACAGGGATAAGAACAACTGAATTTTCTACATCAACATCAATCCCAACACAAACTTCAGATGCATTTGATAAACTGGTGAAATCTATGGAGGAAATGTCCATATAAGGAGCATAAATCATAAAGTTATAGGAAGAGGTAAAGTTCTTATAGGAAGAGAAATCAAGGATTCAGGCCTCTCATCAGGAAGAAATGCATAAATATCAGAGGCTAAGCCAACGATTGCAACAATTATGGAAAGAAACATCCATGGAAAATAACTTAGCCCAATCTAAGGAAAACATATGGATAGACATCAATAAATCCATGACAGATATTTGGGCCTCTATACAAATCATTTTTGAGCAGCATGAATTAATTTAGAAATCTAGAGGAGCTATTGAAATCATTAAGGAAGAATTGGGAGAAAAGACAACAAAAGCCACATACCTAATCATGTTTCTACACTCTAAAAACAAACAAGAGTTTGAGGAGCTGGAGATAGAGGACATAACTAAAAATATCCTTTAAATCAAAAAGGTTCTGACCAAGAAAGGCCTCATGTTGCAGTTGGAAGAAAAATCTCATGTTATGGACATAGGTGTGCATAGATTCTTCAACAAGTTTGAGGTGTTGAACAAAAAAGGTCTACCTGGTTTGTTAGTGTCGAATGACAAGTTAATCACCTTGCCTGATTAAAACCATAAATTAAAGACACTGGAAAAAGGAAATTCAAAATTTGCATGGATACAAGGAACCATCATTGCGAAAGATTTCCTGGAAACATTATATTTTGACTTGAACATTCAGCATGAAATCAAACATATTTTCATCACTAAACCTACTTTTTCTAAGTACACAAAGATCAATAAAATTTACTGAAAATTAGTCAAGATATCAATCCCAAGTAAAAATAGGTGGGACAAACTGTATGAATTACTTGAGTAAAGAGGAGTTCTATTTTTCAGACAGTAAGGACCAACAACTAAGAAAAGTCAAAAGGACAAGTCACCAATAACTTCCATCAAATCAACACCAAAAATCCGAGCAGATCTAAAGATTCCTATATTTTTGTAATTAGAGATAAAGTTAGTTTAAATATCCCTAAATTATATCCTGGTCATTTATGACAATATCTTATGTAAATAAATGTATAAATACTTCTCCTTTTGAAGTATTTGTGGTTGATTTTTGCATCCAAGAAGCTACTTTGTATCAGTCAATAGGATCAACCAGTAATAAAAAAGGCTCTTTCACATGATTCTCATGTCAGACTGTTGGTGAAGTGCATCTTTCTAAGATCATATTTTCTTTCTCTGTTTTCATTTTGATGTGTTTCTAATTCTTATTATTCAAAAGAAGGCTAAAGGACATAATTTATTTCAATATACTTTGTTTCTCACTTTGAATGGTCTTTATGTTTTCAACTGAAATTAAGTAAAAATAATTCTTAACTACTCTCTTTACTTGATAGAACTCTTCTCATTTCTTCCCATTCACTTCATCTAAATTTACCAGATCCAAATAGTTTAACTATCTTGACCTGTGAAAAAACTTTTAAAAAAGATGAAACAAATCCTTATTTTAAGAGGGAGACCCCATAGCCCAATGCTAATTTAAGCATTCAATAAGCCAAATATTTTAAACAAACAAACAAATCCTAAGCTGTCATATCTAGCCTAATATTTTAACTCAAACAAATATAAATCTTACAGAGAGATCCCTCTCTAAAGCTGGTAGGGATAGATCCCAGCTTCCAAAGTGGTTTTGAGGTTACCTTGATAAATTACAAAGTGTTAACAAGTCACATCCCAACTTCTTCCCAAAATCTGGCCTCAATCTGGGCTTCAGATCATCTCTTTTTGGGCTAGAATCCATTAAAATGACCATAAAATCATTAAAAAAATACTTTTCCAAAGTAAAAAACCCACTTTGGAAAAAATATGTGTGCGCACCCCTATTCCTTAGGCTCTTGTTTGCGTGGGTCTCCATGTGGCCAGGTGCTAGGCACCTCTCCCTAGTCTTCTGATCCTGGTCCTCTATTCTCCCATGCCCTTGGTCGTGTGCGAGTCTCATATGGCCTCGGGCTAGGTCAACCACCTACCATGCCCCCCTCAACTCCTAGTATGGCTCTCAATTCTATGAGTAGACCCACCAAACAAGAATTATCCCAAGAAACCCGCACCACACCATAACAAAATGAATGTCTCCTGGTTGTTATAATAAGAAACAATAATAGGCCAGGTGATTGGCATGTGATCGTGAAGACATTGGATTTCCTAGGAGGTTAGGATTTTGAATCTGATGAAGGTGCAACAAAATATTTGACCCAACCAACATTGGCCTTATCTGGGGTGACATACGACACCCTGTGATTGGGCTACATGTCACCTCTGGATTGGCCTCGTACACATAGTCAACGCGCAATCACCATGTCTAGTCAGCTTTCCGAGTTAGTTCCATACGCCACATGTCAAAACTAGATCCTGTCACCTGTCAATCCATACAACCACATGTTGACATATTCTGTTGTTATGTCATCATGCAAACTACCATGTCAACGTCCGTATAGTCCACGTGTCGAATCTGTACCATGCCAACTCATCCCTAAAAATGCCAAAAATGTCTGACACGTATCATGCTCTGGTGTTGCCATGTTATAATACTGACGTCATCATGATGTCATGATGTTGTCATTTACCATGTCATGATGATGTATTGTCGACGTCAATAGTACAAACTATTCACTGTTGACTTTGACTTTTTGACTTGTTTGAGAAAATTTCAGATCACCATAACTTCGCCATACAGAGTCAATTTTTGAAAAATAACACACTGTCAAAATCAACACGACGATCCCTATACGATGGTGTTGGTTTCATCTGATTCTAAGAAATTTGAAATTTTGGCCTTTCTGGATCCATTTTGGATCATTCCTCCCCACTGGGACCTTTAGGTCCTCCAAAAGGATATTAACTAGACATCAAGTGTGGGATAGGCCGCCCCACTTGTCCTTTGTCTTTAAACTCTATCCTATGCACCCATCACATCATAATCAATTGAATAATAAACATGACAATTGAAATGATATTGTGAGCCATTTGAACTCGTTCACATCTTACTGAATCCACTACCATCCATGTAGAAAACATTAGCAATGATAATATCAAAAACATGACAGAAAATGAACCAATATGTTTGATGGGATTGCACAACATTAACTTATCTTGAAGAAAATTATGATAGAACTCCCATATTACAACCATCTCATGTTCATTCTTAAGATCAACTGCTTTACTTGGCACAACTATAGGCGTATTTTTTGCATAAACTTCCTTCTTTAATTGTTCCATTGTTAGAAGATAATGATTTTCTTTTATATGATGAGAATGTACAACATATTCCGTTCCCTTCTTAAACAAGTGATATTGATTATGTTCCCTATAGAATATTTCTTTGCGATCGTATAAATAAGGGATTCCTAAGACCATTCCACATTCATTTAGTGGCACCACATCACATGTTACCTCATCCACAAACTTTGATGAAATTGAAAACCTTAAAGTGCATTGCTTTGTTATGGGAAATTTATGATTGTTTCTTATCCATTTAAGTGAGTAAGGTTTATGATGTAACTTAGTTGTCAATCCCAATTGTTTAACCACTTCCTCTGAAATTAATTTATATTGAGATCCACTATCTATCAATGTATTGTTATTAGTATGTTTCATTATGACCCTTATATGAAACGATTTACTTCTTGAGTCAAAACCATCACCAATTTTACCTGTCAAACCAATTGTTGTGATTTTAGACTCATCACTTGAATCTGATCCTAAGTCCTCTCTTTGAACCACTTTTGTCTCTTATCTGGGTGCAATCGCCAACAATGTTCATCATCGTGCCCTTATTTCTTGCAATTATTGCAAGAGACCTTCTCTTCCTTCACTGTTGTTGAGTTTGCTTTCTTCACATTCCCTTTTCCTTTTCCTTCTTTCTTTGAAGATGATTCCCTTGATACACTAAATCCAATGTTTCATGTTTCAATATATGTTGCTTGAATAGAAACCTCATCAATATTATTAGGTCCAAACATAAATACAGTATTACAAATATAAGAAGGAAAACCTCCTATATGCTTCAGAAGGGTTTCTTGTGTAGTCAATGAAACATATAACATCAAAGCCATCTTACGAAATTCATCTGTATATTCCTACACCGATTTCCATTTTCTTAACTTAATACTTTTCCATTCAATTAAATCATTTTCCTTATATCCCAATGGATAGAACTACTTTCTAAGTGAGGAAATAAAGTCATGACATGATGGAAAAATCCTACCAACTTGTTGAGTTCCATGTTGCATCTTATTTTGCCACCAGATGAGAGTTGTTCCTTCAAGACGAAGTGTTTCCAATCATATTTTGGTTACCTCATCTTTGATTTGATGCACATTACAATATACCTCCATTTGTCTAACCTTGTTATCAAGTTTCTCAACATTAACTTTTCCATCATACATAGGTAGAACAAATTTTACATCAAGTTTAAGTAATGGCATATCGAGCTTATGTTTATGGGAATGTTTTCTTGTAGATATAGTATTCGAACTTGTACTTGAAGAAGAAGAAGAATTTGGATATGAAAGAGGTGAAGGAGGATATTTTGGAGGGTCCTCTCCTTCTTCAATTTTGTCTTTCTTTGAATATTCCCCTTAAATCGGTCTCTTTCATTCCAAATAATCATCATACAACACTTTTACCATCTTTGACATGGCAACGAAAGTTCTTTAAATCTCTCTTTCGTTTTGAGAAAGTACTTCTTTAGATGCGATCTTATCACTTTGAGATGTCCTCTTTCTCGATCCAATCTCACGATCTCCTTCTACAAGATTTCCTTCACCACAACTTAGCTTTTCCCTGATAATCATGCAAACTCAAACAACCAACTATAAACCTTCTCTAATACCACTTGATCCAAAAATGATCTTTTAAAGACTTGGTTAAGTATTTTGCATGATTTGATTTACCATTTAGAAACTCAAGAGAAGAATAAGATTTAATGAAATAATGTTGCAGCCATCATAAATAATGCATAACATAAAATAATCATTAAGAACAAAAAACCATAACGCCAAACATTGTTAATGGAGTTCGACAAAGTTGCCTATGTCTTCGAACCTTTCTCTCAGTGGGGGAAGATTTCTTATTAATATTAAATGATTTAAAAATAATTCATAAGTACATCAAATGGATTGAAAACTGGCCTATATGTGTTCTTCTCGATCTCAGGAATCCAACACATCTGACGAAACTGAAAAAGGAGGAGTGCATCTCCCGGAAATGGCCTCCAAAGTTCACTTCCTCAATGGCTTCCCTGCATAAAAATGGCTTAAGATTCACAACTTGGCATAAATACGATAATATGAACCTTCCTTGGATATCAAAAACACCCAGTTTATATATATTTCATTTGGGAGTTACATCCCAACTTCCTCCCAAAATATGGCCTCAATCTATGCTCTAGATCCTCTCTTTTGGGGCTAGAATCCTTTAAAATCAACATAAAATCATTAAAAAAATCCTTTTCAAAAGTAAAAAAACCCACTTTGGAAAAAATATGTGTGCATTCCCTTTGGTCCTTAGGCTCTTGGTTGTGTGGGTCTCCATGTAGCCAGGTGTTAGGTGCCTTTCCCTAGTCTTCCTTCCCTAGTCATCTATTCTCCCATGCCCCCGGTCGTGTGCGAGTGCCATATGGCCTCAGGCTGGGTCAAACACCTACCACACCCCCCTCAAATATTGGTCTAGCTCCTGATTCTATGGGTAGCCCCACCAAGCGGGTCTTATCCCCCAAAATCCACACCAGACCATAACAAAATGAATGTCTCCTAGTTGTTATAACAAGAACAATAATAGGCCAAGTGGTTGGCGCATGGTTGTGAAGACGTTGGCTTTCCTGGGAGGTTAGGAATTTGAATCTGACGGAGGTGCAACAATTTTTTTAACACTACCAACATTGGCCTTCTCCAGGGTGCCATGTGGCACCCAACGATTAGGCCACATGTCGCCTCTGGATTGCCCCATACACATAGTCAACGCACAGTCACCCTGTCCAGTCAGCTTGTCAGGTTAGCATTGTACACCACGTGTCAAACCCAAAGCTGTACATATGTCAATCCATATAGCCACATGTCAACATATACTTCTTCCATGTCATCGTATGGACAACCACTTCAACATTCGTACATTCCGCGTGTTGAATCCGTAACATACCAACTCAGCTCTGAAAACACCAAAAATGCCTAACACGTGTCACTCTTTGGTGCTGCCAAGTCAACATGATGAAATCATCATGATGTTATGTTGACTTCATCTACCATGTCATGATGATGTACTATCGACGTCAGTAGTACAGACTGTTGATTGTTGACTTTGATTTTTTTTCCTATTTGGGAAAAATTTCGGATAACCATAACTTCGCCATACGAAGTCCATTTTCGAAAAAGAACATACTTTCATAATCGACACGACGAGCCCTACATGATGGAATTAGTTTCGTCCAATTTCAAGAAATTTGAAATTTTGGCCTTCTGGGATCCATTTTGGATCACTTGGACCATCTATCTTCCTTTCATATGTTGTGTACATGATTTCCTCAATCTACTCCACTGCCCAGAGATCCTCTACCTGTTCTTCATCACTTGACAATCCCTCTCTATCAGCTATGGCTCTCTTCTTATTATTCATCTTATATTGGTAGGGTACTCCACTACGCGTCTTTCCAGTTGTTGCCACTATCTACTTTATATGATCTTCTTCCATCATGATTGCATCCATGACCTCCTTCTTCTTTCCATTATCCATCTCTTCCTCCATTTTTCCACCTCTTGTTAGTGATTCCCCCCTTCCCCCATGCACGAAGGGAAGTTTACTTGTCTGATTCCATAGTCATCACACCGTTGTTATATAGTAACATCTTGATTGACATATACAAAAATATTATATACCTACCTCCAGGTCCTTTTAGAAAATCCTTCTTTTCTACACTATAAGGCTTCATGGTATCTACTGTAAATTCTGTGATAAACCCTGCAACAATAGGGCCTAACCAGAAATCTACTGCGCATGTGAATTTGTTGTTAACTTGTTGTAACTACATGATCTCGAAAGGATTCCACTCCAGCTATCTGATCCGATTTGTTGGGTGGTTTTCTTTTAGCCTCAATAGCCACTCCTACAACACATGCAGGAAATAATAGAAAAATACCTCATGCAAGTCGCTAAACACGTACTTGTCGAGATATTTGCACTGTGTTAACTTAGGGTTTCTTTTATCTTTCTAAGAAACTCAAGATCCTTTGTTTTCAACCATCTTTTTATCTCCGCCTTCATTGGGTTCCATGGTCTGAACATTCCATTTTTATACCTTCATTCTCCACATGCTTCTTTTATGGATCCCATTCACTCAATCCCATGGAGTTGCAGCCGAAAAAAAACCATTTGTTGGTTATTAATCTCTCTAACTACTTCTTGGGCTGACCCAAGTTCATATCTAAATAGGCTTCCAACAAAACCCTCTAAAACTATCACCCCCCTAGTAAACTAGAAAGGAACACAACACAGAATATATTGCGCAGTCTCACCCGAGATAGTTCTATGAGTGACTGTAAATATCAAGTGCTTGAATTCTATGAAAGAGTGGGGATATGGGATTGTAATTGATCTTTCTCATTCCTTAAAATGATCACTCAATCCATTATTCTTAAGATCCATTAATCTGTTAAACCCTTGCATGCAATCTAATAGATCTAGCTAACCACATATGTATAAATCAATCATTAACAGGAGTTAAAGATGATCAACCATTTAATAGAAACTAAATAGACCTTTAATCATCACACAATACAAAATTTTTACCATGCTTCACCCCCTCCTGGGCTACGTCCACAAACCTATGGCTTCTTAGGCTCGTTATTATGTTTGTTGCAATAGATGGCATTGCATGCACTACAATTATGATCATAAAATCATGAGAAAAGGTTCCACAAACTCTGTGAGGTGAGCTAGATCACACCAAGCTCCTCATCCTATTATCTAACCCTCAATACCTAGCTACCTGACTCTTTTATAGCTCAACAACTTACAAAAAGGTATCACAACAGTTTCTTACAATTCAGAATTAACTTGGAACCCACTTCGAACCAACAACAACCACTTGGGGACTTGACCTAGACCTCCTAGGTTCTTATTTGTACTATTTTACAAGTTTACCAGCCATTACAATCTCTTACCAAAACCCTAACCCTAACATGTTTAGGTTTTCCCTCTTGCACGCCTTGCATGGTTTCCTTCTTTGCATGTGGTTTTCCTTTGCACGTGTTGCTTTTCCTACCAGCTGTTGTTCTCCACAATTGGGCCTTACCTTACCAAAATTGGGTATTTCCTCAAAATAGGCCTGCGCCCAACAAGAAAAAATAGAATGGGCCATTAGGTAGCAGTGCATCATGGGTTATATTAATGGGATGCTTGACCTGATAGTGCAGAGGTAACCTAGTAGGTGATGAGAAGATGTATTTGTATTCTTCAATTATCTTATCCATTTTCTTCTATTGCATGGAGAGGTCAGTCAAAGAGGACATGGATGTGGATGAAACCTTTTGCACACTCTGAGAGTGAATCGGGAAGAATAAAAACTTCTTATTCTGAGAAATGACCTTCCTGAATTACTTGGTAGAGATCAAGGAAATAGCACTAGGTGGGACTACCTCAGATATCCTGTACAATTTCATGTTCAAATTAATAATAACACTATGAGGCCTACACTCATATATAGCATGATGTTTCCATAAATAAGGTGGCCCAAAATAACATCAAAAACTTCAAGGGGAGAAACATCACAGAATACCTCATATTTGAATGGCTTGATTCCATACAATAGACAACACTGTTGGCTTACACGAAGATCACTTCCTTGATGGAGCCATCCAATGGTGTAGGGTTGTGGGTGCGGCATTGTCGACAGGGATATATGCTTGAATACCTCTTCTGATATGAGGTTCTTCTGGCTACCTCTATCAATGATGAAGTGCAATGGACTTCCTTTTACCCACATCTGTGAATGAAGGAGGTGTTCGCCTTCCTCTGGGTCATCAGGGTCATCGGGATGGATCTTGGTGGTAGCAATGGTGGCACTGGGTTTTGTGTCAATGATCCATCTCCCCTTTTCTGGTTATGACTCAAAGTTGGAACTGACATCATATTCATAGGCTTTTACCTCAAGCACCAATGACTTCTTTGAGCAAAAATAAACAATGTTATGTGAGGGGATCTTATGGAAGTCACGCCACTTCCCGATATATTTCTTCGTCTTCCCATTGTCCTTGTTTTCTTGTGGCTTGGACTAGTTTTCCTGAGGTTTCCCATATTTTCTCTATCCTTTGTTCTGTGAGTTGGGGCTTCCCTTTCCCTTCTTTTTTTTTGAGGGGTTCCCAGACCCAACTTGTTGCATCTTTTGTTTCATATTCTGCTCTATTTTGACGACATATAAATAGGCCACGCCCAAGGATGAGATGTTCAAAAAATCCGTTTATATCTTGATGTATATATGCATATCATCGCGATACTTTAACACTATATTTCTCTCAGAATATTTGATTCCAATCTTGGTGCGCAAGGTATGAAAGACATTAGTGAACTATGGCACTGTTTGGTCTCTTTCATGCCACAGTGTGGTCCATCTTGTATACAAGTCGTCATAACTTACAACAAGGTATTATTGTTCCTTAATAACATCCCTGAAGGAACCCCAAGTGGGTGCAACTACAAATAATTTGGATCCCTCTATTTCCTTTTTCTCACAGACAGTCTCCCACCAATCTTTGACATGGGGGATGGCCTTGAGGAGCACAAACATAATCTTTTCTCTATCAGAAAAGTCGTGGAAAAAAAAATACCCTTATAGAAGGTTTAACCATTTATCTATGACATCGAAATATAGTTTACCTTCCAATATAGGAACATAAAATTTGATATGTACCTTGAATGGGGTGGCATTTCTTCTTGAGGTGGATGTGTCGCTTTTCGGCAACCGTCGAAGGATTTGTGCAAATTTGTCCATCATCTCATTCGTCTGTCACTCAAGGGCTTCCTCAAGAATATTTTTGAAATGATCTCTTGTCCCATCATATTTATTTTCTCCCACCATGGATGGTTTCTTGGGCGTGCAAGAGAAATTATCCTCAAGAGAAACAAGCTCAAGACCCAACTCTCTATACCCTGACCGCGTTGAGGACATGCATTAAAAAAAATGAAAAGGAGCAGACTGCTCTGATACCACTGATCCATATTTATGAGAAGAATGAAATAAAACCACATATTTATACTATTAACATAGAGACACAGTGAAAAATAACAAAGATACAATAAAACTTGGTTTTTATTAAATAAGAAATATGCTAAAAATTGTAAAATGCAGACTGGAAACAAGCTTGCTAGAATGGTGGCATCTTATCTATGAGAAGAGATGTGACGGCTACTCTCATTCGCAAGAAGATGATTACAATGAGGATTTGAAGGAATTTTTACAATAAAATTAATGCCAAAACCCTAGACATCCAAAAACCTAACCTTGGGAGATGAAGCGCCAAAAGTCATGTGGGCCCCATTGGGGTAAGCTAGTACATCAACTACCCAGGTTCGTAACTTTTGCATATGATATATGTTTAGGGTGCACGATATATAGTTGGAAAGGTATTGATGAGGAACATCATTTAGGGGGACAAATCAGAGCCTTCAACTATCATTGAGGTGTATTATCACGAAAAATCGTCATTTAGGCCCTCAAAATGTGTTGGAGAAATTTCTATTTTTGACACACTAGTTCAGTGGGAGTTAATTGACTAGTTCTATTTTAGACTTTCTAATTTTATACCATCACTATTATGCATGCATTCCTAATTATAGGATGTCATTACCTATATGAGTGAATACAGTCACTCATTGAACAAATCATAATATACATTGATTCTCATTCTTCATATTGTATCTCTCTTCCTTTTCTTGATAATCTTTGTTTGTGTATGCTTTAGCTAGGTCTCCTATGCAGGTTTCCATGAATCATTGACATGGTATCAAAGTGAGTTGCTTGGAGCAACCCATACAAGCAAGAGAAGAGTGAAAGAGGATTGAGTAAACCTAGTTTCTGCCATCGTCATAGCCTATCCCTATAAAAGAGTGCGGTAGTTGGAATCGACACAACGTATTCCTATTGAAGGGTGTGACGATTCAACTACCCTCCAAAAAATTGGTTTTCTGTAGTAAAATGGCCATATCTCGAAATCCATGATCTGGGTCAGGCTGAAATTTTGACTAGAGACATATAACATAGGGATTCTCAAGCTCACCAAAAATATCCAAAACCCACATCATATTTTAGGATATATATTTGTTTTATCATATCTATAGTTCTCATAGAACTGTCTGTCATATCTCATAATCCACAATTTAGGTTTTCAAGATCTTTTCAGAATGAATAGCAGGGATGGAGGCAATTAAACTTCTTCAACAATTCTGGTGATAATATTCACACCATACAACTATTTTGAATGGAATCCAAAGTTCACATTCCAAATCAAAATAAAATCACTCTATAATTTGACGATGGCGATAGAAACAAAACCTACATCAATGCTTGAGAAGACCAGATGGGTGAACTGTAAGGATGAGGCCACATGACTACTTCTTGAGTTAATCTCCACTTATTTATGGTTTCATGTTTCTGCATGCAAGACTCCAAATGAGATATGGACCACCTTGGAAGGACTCTTTGGAAAGCAGGATGATATGTGAGGTTATATGCTTGAGGTAGAGTTGAATACCTTAGACCCTAAAAGTTTTGATAATATACAATATTTCTTTACAAAATTTAATTATTTGATATTGAGCTTGGGTGAATGTGGTATTGACAAGTCTACACAAGATAAACAACTTCTTCTAACAATCTTGGCCAAGCTAGGATCAAAATACGTTGTATATGTCTCCATTTTCCATTCTAGCAGATGTATTTTGGGAGCAAATTGGAAAATGCCTACTATGGCTCAGTTCATTGAGTCTCTCAGACAAGAGAAAAAAAATCATACAGATGGGCCTCATGAAAGATCCCAAATCACATGAACTCACCATTCATGATGGAAAAGGGTCATCCAATCAGAAAATGAAGCAGAAACGAAAGGAGATAATACATCCAGAGTCAAATAAGGAGGGATATTCCAAACCCTTCAAGGATTATTCAAGTTCCAAATATTCTTCAAATTCCAAAGGGAAGAAGAAGAAGCGAAAGTAGTGCAAATATTGCAATAAAGTGAATCATGAAGAGTTCACATGCATGAAGAAGCATATCAATCTTATGACACAGGTACTTCAGAAGAACAACCTTGGAGACTTCATTCCTGAAGGAGCCAAGAAGAAGAAGGAAGAATACCATGTGCCTAAGAAAGGTAATCATCATGTTCTTGTTGCAATTAATTCCTCATCTGATTCATGGATTATAGATTCTGGCACATCCCATCATATGGAGGCTAAAGAGGAAGTTCTTACTTCTTTGAGTTCATGCTCTGGACCTCCTATTCTCATGGGGGATGATACTCCAATAGCAGTAGCAGGAGAAGGGAGAGTGGAAATCCATAATGGAAGTTTTGAGAATGTTTTACATGTTCCAAATCTTTCTATAAATATTCTCTCATTTTATCAGATCACTCAAATACGTAAAAGGGTTGAATTTACATAAGATTCAGTTACTTTACTTGACATGCATGATAATTCCATTATTGTAGTTGGTTACATGACAATTCCATTATTGTAGTTGGTTAGGTAGATCACAAATCACGGTTGTATAAGTTCACTAATTTTACTGACTATGACTCCTCTTTGTTACTTACACATGCTAATGATAGTAGTAGAGTATGGCATGGGATATTTGGTAATTTAAACTTTAGGTACATGCAATGACTTTCCAAGCAAGGAATGTTCAAAGGCTTGCCAGATATTCACTTTTCTAAAGGGGTTTTCTAGGGATGCATTCTTGGAAAGCATCCTAAAGAGAAGTTGAAAAGGAGAAGGGAAGGAGAGCCTCCTCTTACTTGGAGCTTGTTCACAATGATCTCATGGGTCCATTTACACATCCATCCGTAAGAAAAGAAAGGTATGTTCTTACATTTATTGATGATTACTCACGCTATAGTTGGGTTTATTTTCTTAGAAAAAATTCTGAAGTTTTTGAGCATCTCAAACACTTCAAAGCTCTAGTAGAGACACAAACTAGGAACAAAATCAAGATCCTCTGTACAGACAATGGGGGGGAGTATATGAACAAAGATGTTCAGAATATTTTTCGTGAATATGGTATCCAGTTGCAACACACAATTCCATACACTCCATAACATAATGGAGTTGCTAAAAGGAAGAAAAGGTCTCTCAAGGAGATGACCAGTTGCATGTTGCATGCAAGATTACTTCCTTCCAAGATTTGGTCTGAGGCACTTAAATGTGTTTATTACATACAAAACAAAGAAACTCACATATTTTTTCAAGATAGGACACATTTTGAGGATTTGACAGGTGACAAACCAAATGTCACACACTTCTACATCTTTGGATCTAGAGGATGGGCCCATATTCCTTCTGAAAAGAGGAAAGCATTAGATCCACAGAGCACACCTTGCATCTTTGTGGGATATCAAAATGGTGTGAAGGGTTACAGATTCATTGATCCCTCTACAAACCAACTCATCATGCATGCACCTCCAGTGCAACATGCAGAGACTCTTATGCTTCCATTAGTTCTAGACATCATAGATGATGATTCCACACACTTAGATGCTAAATATTCGAAAACATTTTTAGAGGATTTTTTACATGCATATGAGTAGGTAGTACAACCAAATGAGGAGCCAGCATCGGAGCTTCAACAAATACTCAAGTGGGCACAAAACACATTTCAGGCAGAAGGAAACCTTGCAGGGGATCCATTGGATTCGAGGAGGAAACGATCTCGGCATGTGGATCCTTCTCATGTAATTTCAACTTCTAAACCAATGATGCCCATGCATTTTTATATGGTTCAATCTTCTGATCCACATACCTACAATGAGGTTGTTGGAAATCCACTATGAGAAGCAACCATGCAGGAGGATCATGACTCTTTCCTAGAGAATCAAACTTGGGATCTGGTTCCACCTCCACTAGGGAGGAAACTTGTCAGAGGAAAATGGGTCTATAGGACCAAGAGAGTAGCAAATTGTCATGTGAGAAGGTACAAGGCCAAATTAGTTGCAAAAGGTTTTCAGCAAATTCATGGGATATATTATGATGAGACCTTTTCTCCTGTAGAAAATATGGACTCCATTCGTTTGGCTCTAGCCATTGCAGCAGCCAAAGGATGGGAAGTTCACTAGATGGATGTGAAGAATGATTTTATTCATGGTGACTTTTCAGAGGGTATCTACATGGAGCAGCCACAAGGGTTCATTCAAAACTCATCTTTAGTATGCAGACTAAAGAAATCTCTCTATGTCCTCAAGTAGGCACCTAGAGCATGGTATGCAAAGATGGATTCTTACCTGCTTTCACATGAATTTGTTAGATGTAAATTTGATTCCAATGTGTACATGTTGAGGACTACTGACTCTGCGATGATTTTAGTACTCTATGTTGATGATATTTTGATCACTGGTAGCTCTACTTCAACCATTTCTTTGGTGAAAGATATTTTACATGACAGGTTATCTATGATGAACATGGGTCCACTACACTTTTTTCTTGGTCTTGAGATCATTCAAGATGCTTATGAAATAAAACATTATTAGGCTAAGTATGTTAGGGAGCTTCTGGATATATTCCACATGACAGACTATAAGTATGCACCTACACCCTTCTTATCTGGTATTAGACTTGAGGATGGCGGGGATACACCATTAGTGGAAAACACTTTGTATCGATAGTTGGTGGGGATTCTTTTGTATCTCACTCACACTTGTCCAAATATCTCATATGCGGTAGGAGAAGTTTCCAGATACATGTAGGAACCCCATGATCTGCAGTGGAAGAATTCCAAGGGCATGCTTAGATATGTGCAAGGAACCATGAGTTATGGGATTCACTACACAGTCGGTTGTGCATTAGATCTCATAGGCTTCACAGATTCAGATTGGGCTAGTGATAACACAGATCACAATTCCACATCTAGGTACACTCTCAGTTTGGGGTCAGGCCCAATTTGTTGGTCAAGTAAGAAATAATCAACCATTTCTTTATCTTCCGTAGAGGATGAGTACAGAGGAGTAATCAACTATGTCATTCAGACACTTTGGCTTCAACACTTCCTTACCGAGCTTGGTATCCAGTTTCACTGTCCAACTATCATATGGTGTGACAATCAGAGTACATTGAGATTTTTTAGAGATCTAGTATAGTGACAGTGAACAAAACACATTGAGGTCCACATGCATTTCATCAGAGATTTAGTACATGACATGATCATTGATTTGCATTTTTGTCCTTCTTCTGAACAACCTGCCGACATATTCACCAAGACCTTCACTAAGAAGAAGTTTTATACTTTGTAGGATCATCTTGCAATGAAGAACACAATTGCCTAGAAGCTTCCTTTTCTTCTTTTGATGCATTGTCTTTTGAGGGGGGATTTTGTTCGCACGTGGTTTTCCCTCTTTCCTCACTTTTATTCAGTGTTCATTAGTTGCATTGTACATGAGTACCTAATATGGCCTAGTAGCAGTGACTCATTTTTTACTCCATAGTGATGTTCAGGGGGGGTGTTGGAGAAATTTCTATTCTTTAGACTTTCTAATTTTATACCATCAATATTATGCATGCATTCCTAATTATAGGATGTCATTGCCAATATGAGTGAATATCACTCTCATCGAAAAATTCATAATATACATTGATTTTCATTCTTCATATTGTATCTCTCTTCCTTTTCTTGATAATATTTATTTATGTATGCTTTAGCGAGGTCTCATGTGCGGGTTTCCATGAAACACTGACAAAATGGCCACAAAAGTTCAGGAACCAAAAAATGGCTAAAACTAGTAAGTAGCCAAAAAATTCTTTTGAGCTAGTTGGACAAGGTGGGTGGCCACCAATATCCTCCTGGATCAACAAAAAAACCCTGTTTACAAACCACATGCCCTAGAAAAAGTCCAAATGGTGCAATGAATATGAATTTCTTAATGTTCAAATAAATTTAGCATTGTATACACTTGTTTAGCATTAATCTTAAAAATTCAACATGATCTTTTAATAGGCTAAATATTGCCCAATCATCTAGACAAACATCCAACAATTTATGTATAAAATCTTTAAATGAAACTACCACTACTCTTGAAAAAATAGAAGCGAAAATTTTCAATCCAAAGGGAATCACTGTGTATTGGTATGACCCCCATTCTATGGAAAATGTATTCCTATAATGATCCTTTGGTGCTATAATGATTTGGTGATACCTTAAAAATCCATCAATAAATGATTATGCTTCTTGTCCTCCTACATTTTCCAATACCTCATCTTTAAATGGAGTAGGAAAGGGATCATGTAGAAAAGCATCATTCAACTTCCTCAAGTCTACACAGATCCTTATCCTCCATGCTTCTTCTCCTAAACTACCATAGGAATAATCCACTTAGATTCTTCAACATGTTCTATTGTACCAGTCTCTAACATTTTATCAAAATCTTCCTTAACTTTTTGTTTATATGCTAGATTCAACCTATAGGGTCTTTGTCTTATTGGTATGGCATCCGGTCACAAAGAGATTTTCATTTCTCCAAGTTCTTCTACCATCCCTTTCATTTTTGAAAACATTGTTGGAAATCAATCACTATATTCGCGTAGTAGTTTTGTTATTCTTTCCACTATCTGGTTGTCCCAATAGTCACCAATACTTGCAATTTTTGGATTCTCACCTATTCCAATATTGACTTTATTTATCTTTAGTGGTGCATAAAATTATTCAAATTGTAACTGTGGAACTTCTACTTTTATTTTCCCTTCAAATTCTTTTATTTGAATATCGTGTAGGTTTTCTTTTGTTGGGTCATATTCTATGACGTGGTAACAATGTAACAATTTTCTGACTATTTGTTGATTGTGATTCTGATAAGATGTTACAATTTCAACTTCAGGTTCTTTAAAAATATTTTCTTTTATCAACTTCAATGTTTCATCTATCACTAGAATCTCATTTTCAAATGCAAACATGATTACAAATTTTTTCTTCAAGTCTTTCCAATCTACAGTTCCTTTGTGTAGTTCCAGTTTTGTATACCAATTTCTTGGTATTCCTTCTAATCTATGGATGACGTGATGTGGCCATTCCTCGAGTGGTATCCATATCCATTGGGTTATGCATATGCCTATATGTTCTCTTGGTTGTCCTCTTCCATCGTATTTCTGCATATGTTTATTCTCTTGTTTTGCACCAAATCTTATGCACAATGATATTTTTCATTGATACTATTGAGTAAATATATGTTATCTATTTCGACATTAAATTGTCAACCCGAGGATCGTAAGCTTTGAGGTGCCAACACTGTATGTGCAGGTATAGAGCACTAATCTAGCCTAGCCTAGCCTAATCTAATGCCAATAAACTCAAATAATGAAGAGCTTTAAACAATTCTATAATTATGAACTATTTACCCTAAGCAATTTCAAACAAGAAATTGATGGACTATTTCTAAATAAACAAATAAAAATCTATTTTAAAGCTAGTTAATCTATTCAATTTTTTTTTGAATAAGAAAAAAACAATTTAATAAGCAAGTAAGCAACTAATCTATCTATCTCTGAATGAACACTCATCTACCTAACTAAAAACAAGAAAATCAATAAATCACATCCCGATGGCATCTAACTACTAATGACAATTCAAGTAAACATCAATCATTCACTTTATCACATAACTGCTGGAAAGTACTCTATTAAAATCACTAATTTAAGCAAAGCTATAAACTCATAAACTCATAATTTAATTCTTAATTAAAAATCTTAACTCGAATTCATATTTAGAATGACAATAAAAACACTATGTGAAAATCTATAACTCTTGACTAATGCTAATTAGAAATTACAATTCAAATCCACAATTGAGATTTCATAAAAATGAACCAATCTATCATTAAGAATCATATTTCAAAATTAACTAAAATGCTTTTAAAAATCATGATCCCAAATCTACTTCTACCTTAGCATACTAAAACATGATTGATAAGAAAAATAGATCTATGAAAGAATAATTAAAGTGAGAATTAAATCAACTAATAAAACTTGCAATTATTTATCCATTGAAGCTTCAAAGAAACTCTATCTAAACTAATCCTCTGTTTTAAAGACTACATTGTTTTAACTTGCATAAATCAATTTAAAACTTCAATACATTATTTAAGTTAGTAACCTGCAAACCAATTGTTAGGAAATAAGAAACATAGCATAACAAATAACTAGATTCTATAAGCAATATGCAAAAGATGAATTAAACAATTAAATTGTAAACAACAAATACATCATTTAGAAATACAAAATACATGTAATAGAGAAATGAAATGAATTATAAATACACAACCTAAATACACGATCTATCTATCTAAGTACTCAGCCAGACCATTGGTGGGCCCCCCAGTAGGTCGTGGCTACTCCTCAACAAGAAAACACAGGCTTACTTAATGTAATTTTTTCATTAATCATAAAAACGAATTCTGGAACAAAATGTGTGTATTACACAATAAAGTTCTTCTTAACAATTCTTTTCTTTGGTCTTGCCACTACTGGTGGTATTTATAGGTGAATTATAGCCCGAGAGGTTGCCCACTAGAAGGGTCGACCTCTTCTAAAAATAACAAATTCATTAAATGAGTTGCTAACATCTTTGGCTTCTAGAAACTAAATGAGCCACTCAGTGATTAGCATAACTGCCTAATATGAGATTTCAAGAGCTCAGTAGTTGGAGGCCATGAAAGAACATGTCGTTGATTCACCCAACACAGGACGCCGATATAACAACTACCAACTCGCCCATGTTTTTAGTGCTAGATCGTGTGTCGGATGGAGTGTTGCATCATGTACCAGATGGAGTGCCGGATGAGGTGACGGATGGAAAATTTCATTGTGAATTCATCCTATGACACACATATCACACATTAGATTCTTTTAAACACTAAATCAAATCGAATCTAACTCAAAACCATTGTAAAACATCAATTTCACATACCTGTTGTAGATCTATGATGAATTGATATAAAATCCTTTGAAAACATCTTCAAAATGGTTATTAATACATATAATATCATTCAAAAATGATTTAATTAGCATAATTAATTAACCAAATCATGAGCCCAACATTACCCCCACACCTAAGATTTTGCAGGTCCCATTGCAGACAAAAATGAATTCCCAATATGACTAGACTCGTTGAGCAGTGGATGGATTAGCCTTAGAATATTCTTGCCTTGAAGACTTGGTCTTGGCCCTCTTGTGGTGTTTCAATTGTGCATGGAGGCTACAATTGTCATTGGTCATTTGTTCAACCAACCTTTGGAGGGAATTCACCTTTAATTGTAGTATTTCATTGTCATGGTGGAGATGTCTATCCATGGTATTCCTCTCTTCCAATTGTTGCAACAACTGAACATTTTCCTGTTGTAACTTTTCAATGGTTGGAGTATGATCAGATATCTCAGAGGAGGGATTGGATCCCTTGAAGGATGTAGAGAGACTATCAGTTTTGGGATATGGGGTAGGCATCTGTGAGGTAGGAGTAACAAGGGGTTTATGAGGGGAAATAGGTTCATATTTTGTCTCTCTATGAGGCTCCAATTCTTCTACAGATACTTCCCTAAGTATTTTATGAGGGATTTCAAGATCGGAGGAAAATTGGATAGGGTCTGCAATGTCTGGATGTTTTTACATTATATTTCCCACTTGCATTCTGAGTACATTTTCGAAAAAATCATCCTTTGAATTGATTCACTCCTCTCCTATTTGTGGGGACTACAGGGAAATCTTATTAGTATTCATCAATAGGGTGCATGATCAATAGATTTTGAGGGAATTGGAGATTCATCAATAGGATTATTAGTATTCTTTCTCGATGAGGTTGCAGGGGCATCAACAAGTTTCTTATTCTTTTATTTCGACAGAGAGATAGTTTGAGTTGGAGGGTTTGGAGTTTGTTAGAGTCCAGTAGTCGCCAGTGATTAAATGTAATATTTCAAGGTTATTGTTGGGGTCCTAGGTCAAATGTTTATATTTTCAAACAATATTTGAAATTCCTTTCTATTGTCAAATGAGTCTTGATCCATCTCCTCCACTATGTCAACAAGACATTGAAGGCACTATTGCAACAGAATTTGAGAAGGACAGAGATTATTGTCTTAGAAGAGTCAATGAAAACCTGTAGATGCTCCTAAAAAAGGACAAAATGGACATCAAGCTTTAGAGACACATGGCTAGGAACTACTACATCAGAAAATGGATTAGGAAAAGTCACTCAAAAGTGTTCTACAAGACCACGATGTGCTTTTGACTTTGTTTTTTGTCATCATTTTCAAAAGAGTTTTTTGACAAAATAAAGACGAATTTTGGAAAACTAAAGGAGGTTGTTTCTAAGGACATACCAAATCATAATAACCTCCTTCAGGTTTTACACAGTTATCATATAGTGGGATATATTCAACTTTCTTGGAGGCCTATTTTAGAAAATCAAATTCTCCAATTTAATTTCTTGTTTTTGGTCATCATTTTAAAAAGATATTTTTGACCAAATAAAGATGAATTTTGGAACACCAAATGAGGTTGTTTCTAAGTACATACCAAATCACAATAAACTCCTTCATAGTTTACACAGGTATCATATAGTGGTATATATTCAACTTTCTTTGAGGCCTATTTTAGAAAATTAAGTTCTCCAATTTAATTTCCTGGTTTAGTCATTCTTTTGTGGAACATATTAAAAGAACATGGGAATGCATTTCAAAAAATGGAGAGAGTTTTGTCCTAAAAACAACCTTATATACAAAAACCTCTCCTAGTTTTGTAAAATGTGTTATGGTTAAAAATTTATTGCTCCATGTTTGACCCGTATTTTTTCGTTATGCTTCTGTCACAGTTGTTGTGCTTTTGGACATTTTGTTTTCAAATCAATTTTGAAGGGGTTATATGTAGTTGTTTTCTTGGATTAGTGAATCCAGGGTGTAGAGGAAATATTTAGATTTACATTCATAAATTGTTCATTAAAGAACTCATCGAGGAATGCCTCCAAATCATCCTCCAAAGTTTTTTCTCTTCTGCTACAATTTGTTGCCATTTCCATGCTTTCCTATGATTGTTTCATAAGATTATAAGCATAATTCAAAGTTATTTTCTCTGTTTTGAATGAAACTGTCATGTTATGTGACAGCTTATTCTGATGAATGGATTCATGATATCATGCCCATTTTTAAACTCACCTCATCTACCCTATACACAATGATAAATCCTAAATGCTACTGAGTATATCTACCTTGCCCCATTCTATCTTTGCAATTCATCTTTCAGAAACCTTGGCCTAGCTCCCTAGACCTAGAATATCATCCAAAAGACTCCAAATAAAAACCACACTGAGCTAAATACCTAGCTTAATATATTTTTCCTTCTCTAGTCACCTTATTGACTGTGATCATAGAGAGAGCCCTCTCTGATTTGGTAGGGCTAGCAACCAGATCAAAAGATTGGTTTGTGGTTACCTCTGTCAGTAGGTGCGTAACACAAATATGTAGTGAATATTTTAATATTTTGTAATTGACACAAATAACTAGTTAAGCGGTCTTTCGAAGAAATCTACAACAAGCATATAACATACAATGATGTCAATGGTATATAATTTGGCATTTCAATAAAAATAACTGTTGATATAATAGCCCAAAATATCATGAAAACAATATAACAAAATTTTTACGAAGAGTCTACTTCCTCTTCCTATGGATTATAGATAGGCAATATTTATCATTTGTCATCTCAAGAAACCCCTCCCCCACTCCTAAGTATTGTGACACCTCACAATAAAAAATATAGGGAACCAGTCAATTCTCCCAATAGCCTAAGATTTACAACTTGTTAAATGTAGAGATAAATTTCACTTATCAGTCTGACGAGACGATTAGAATATGGCCCCACCTATAGGATAGAATGTCCTACATATAGTTAATAAGAGGTAGGTGAGAGAGTATTAAGATAGTCTTAAAGTTAGTTCCCAATGGAATATCTATGGACTTCATTGACCTTAGCTTAACCATGCATACTTCTTGTTAGCTTTGTCTACAAGTAATGTTGTACATCAAGACAATTTTAATATTTATGAATTTTATTTGTTATTTTTTTGTCATATTATCATCCTCACTAGGTAGAATGCCCCGATGCTAGCAAGACTGTTTAGCACTCCGACAAGTTTACCTAGTCACACCACAGGCTGATACTCGCTGCCAGTAGACCTGTTCAGTATCCCGATGAGTTAGCCTCTTACACCCTCAAAGACTGTTCCACCATATTTTAATATTTTAATATAAAGATTTCTTTGTGCAAGAATATGGGGAGACAACTTTGAAAAAAATGTTTCTCTTTATTTTTTTTTTAAATTGGGATGGTATTTATGTTAGAGGATGACTCTCCTTTATGTATTCCTTAAAGATTGTCCTAATGTAAGGGTTACTTAAGAAGACATATCCTATCTAAATATATGGTTTAATCAAGAATTTTTAGTGTGTAGTGGATGGTAACATTGGGAATGAATAGAAAGGTATCTTTAGTCTCAACTCACTTTCTTCTTTTTTAAGTTATTGTGATGTTTCCATGGCTAACCACTAATCAGACCTCCTTGCTACTCTTTAATAAAGATACTTTACTCACCTACTCATGGTTCTTGGGGAAATTGTATGATTAACCTCTAAGTTTGATAGTCAAGGTATCACTTCCTTATATCCTCTAGTGGTGGAGGTTAAGAGAAACTGCCATTAAATATGCCTTGAGAAAAAGAAGATAGAAATATTTGAAAAAATATGGCTAATTACAACAAGTCATTATTCAATTGATGTTTAGCAGACAACAAGGTTCAAATATAGAGATATTTTTGAAGGAAAATACTTCCCTTTTTGTCTCCTTGAAATTGTCTACTCGTGGTGAAATAAATACCTGCAGAAATCTCTAGAATTGTCTATCAAAAACCACACTCTAAAGTATCAAAAATTGATGAGATCAATGAGATCAAGTCACATGAACATGTATCTCATAGTTCTTTTATTAAAAATAAAATGTAAAATGAGGTTGCTTTAGACTTTAAGATAAACTAACAACATGCAATTTTTATTTACTATCCCACCCTACCTAAAAAGAAAGAAAAATCATTATTCAAGTGTACAAACTTTTCCAATGTAACCATGTGCAAAGCAAGATAACAAACATACCCATATCCGCATATGAAAAAGTTACCACAGTGATTACCTGGATATGAAGAACCAACCAACCTACTTTTTTAGGAATCATAAGGTGTTGAAGAAGAGAATAGTATTGTGTCTTGATGACCTCTTGAAACCAAATTTCAATGTAATCTTGATGTTTATCAACATCAATTTCTATGCTCTCCTTCATCATGCTATGCAGACCCTCTTCTTATGAATGATTGATTTCTAAAGTACATAAAGGATCTGTTGAAATGGATGTTGAGAACTCCTCAATAAGGTATTAATTATTTCTCTCCACTGGATGTAGTCCATAAATTTTCATCTTCCTTCGCAGTTTGGCAAGGAAAATAATTTTGTAGCTCATATGACCTTGATTCTTCTAATATTTCCGGAGAGGTGGGCAAGTTCTTGACTATTGTCAAGACGTGTTCTTCCTGAAAATAAGAGATCCCAGCTGATGCTAGGATTTGAGAGAGTTATTCCATACTAATGGTCACCTTTGAATTCATTCTCCTAGTTGATGGATCCTACCTCACACAGGGATTAGTGTCTAGGATTCTTAAAACACCGAAAAGTTTTATTTTATTTTATTTTTATCATAGATTTTTTAAAGATTGTTAATCACAACTACCTAAAAATGAATGACATATTTAAAGAAAATTTGCACAAACCAAACACACCACTTTTTCATAAATAAATCACACTTAGAAGAAAGAAATCAAAGCATAAAATAAAATATGATTGCAGGAATGAAATCAAACTCACACGTGTATGAAAGTAAACACACTGGAAGAAAAATAAACACACTTTATGAAAGGGAAGCACACTTGCATGAAAGAAATAAAACTTGCATAAAGAAATAAAAGAAAAAAACTCTTGCAGTAAAATAAGCACACTGACAAGAAAACTAAATTGCGTGAAAGTAAACACACTGTGTAGGAAAGAAAGCACGCTTTTGGGAAAGTAAGCACATTGCCCAGGAAAGAAAGCACACTTCCAGGAAAGTACATTGCAGGAGAGTAAACAAACTCAGAAGAGTAAACAAACTAAGAAAAGTAAGAAAACTTGCGGAAAATGTAAACTCTCTTGTAGAAAGGGAAAAACAAGGATTTTGAGTGACCCATTAAAATGGATGCGTAGGTTCTTACCTCTCATATTAAATTTTCTCCTCCCCCTTTTTTTGTAATTAAAATAAACCTACCTACCTATAACATACCTAGCCACCCACAAACCGGGGTACGCTACCTTCAAGCCCACCCTTGGACTTCTTTCTCTTACCGATACCTTTTTCAAATTCAAGGATGCATAAAAAAAAAGACTTTAATGACATGCACAAAAGTGGTCAGCAAGCATGCAAAGTCTAAAGATTCAATTAAACGATAATTAAATATAAAACAAAAATACATTCATATACATGTAAATGATACCATAATAGAGAGAACTTATCTTTATGAAAGATGACACCAACTAGCTATGGACCAAGGATGTTCCACCCAACAGTATACACTACTGTTCCCAAAACTCAACAACAACGTTACCCCCGAGCCAGGGATATGAATCCACAAGGACAGTTCTAGAGTGTTACTTGTCTTCCCAAACCAGTCAGCACCCAAGCTCTCATTGGCTTCCCAACTCTCACAACAATCCAAGTACCCAGATCTCTTCTACCCAGGTTGTACCACCCGAGAGAACATACCTCCACCCTTCTCTGCCACATACTTCATCAGGAAGTACTTCTCCTTATTCGGGCTCCAACGCAGCTATTCCAGAATCGCAATGATGGAACTCTCAGGACTCATAGCTATGAGAAATGCTGGACACAGGCCAACGCATCTCAGACATGCAGGCCTCAAGTCATGGTTGGATCACACCAGTAACCAATACAACCACCATACTGTGGCTGATTATGCAGTAGTTCAGTTCCCTTTCCCAAGACAAGATGCAAATGAGGATTGATCAATGAATAGGTAAGTGGGTGCATGAAATGGAGAGAGGGAAAGAATGATATGAAATGCAAAAGGGAAGGAGCGGATGAACAAAAAAAAAATGACCATCGACCAAAAACCAACCCCACAATCAGACCAGGGATGGGTTTAAGTATCTCTTGTGGGGAATCAAGAACCTCCTGGCCTTCCCCAAGAATATCATGTAAGCAATCCCCTTCCTTAGAAAAAAAGGGTAATTAAATTAGGAATAAACACTTATCCCCTCAAGCCCCCTCTCTTGTGGAATCATAGCCCCGTATAACTCTAGTCTTTGTCCGTCTAGTAGCCATCCATGTATTTATTATTAATAATGATAAAAAAAAAATTACATGTCTTGGGCACACTAGCCTATTAATGATTGTTTGGGCACCCTGGCCTCTCAGCATTGTAAAAATACATTATTTAAAATAGGGGTTCAAAACCTGGGGTGTTACATCCCCTCCCCCTTATTTTGGCATTATACTCAGTGCATATACAAAATAGAGATCAAAATCTCAAATTTATTCAAAAAGTTGTGGGTACTCTGCCCACATGGAATATTCATTCTCCTAGGTAGCATCTTCAGGACCATACTAGGTCCACTAAACTTTTACCAGCCCTATAACTCGATTCCAAAGCATTTTGACTTTTCTGTCCAATACTTGCACTGGCTGAACCTGAAAATCTCCCTCTGTCTCTACCTGAACCAGATGCCAATCAATAACATGGTTAGGATCATGTACATATTTCTTTAGTAAAGATACATGAAATACATTATGCACATTCATGGAAGCAGGCAATGCAAACATGTATGCAACTGGCCCTATTTTGTCCAATATTTCAAATGGACCACAAAATCTGGCTGCTAGCTTTGTACAACTACCCAATTTCAAAGAGATTTTCTTGGGCTTCATTTTCAAAAGTACATGCTCCCCTAATTTAAATTCTCTATATGTCCTATTCTTGTCTGCATAAACCTTCTGTCTATCCCGAGCTACCTTTAAATTCTTCTTGATATTGACCACTTGGTCTTCCATGTCCTTGAGCAACTCCAACCCAAGTACCACTCTATCTGTTGGGTTGTCCCAACTTATTGGAGTATTGCATTTCCTACCATACAAGGATTCAAATGGGCTCATTCCCAATGAATATTGATACCCATTATTATATGAAAACTCCACCAAGTTTAAGTAATCTTCCCACTTAGATGGCTTATCCATCACATACATTCTCAGCATGTCCTCAATTATTTGATTGACTCTCTTTGTTTGCCCATCTGTCTGGGGATGATATGTTATGATAAAGTTTAGATTTGTGCCAAATCATTTAAACAATCCCCTCCATAAATTGGAGGTAAACTTCATATCTCTATCCGAGACGATTGTCCTAGGTATCCCATGCAACCTAGCAATTTCCTTCACGAGAATTTTTGCAATATTAGTCGTTGTATGCGTTGTCTTCACATGCACAAAATGAGAATCCTTTTTTTAATTTGTCAACTACCACCATGATTGAATCATGTTGCTTATTCGTTCTGGGTAATCCTATGATGAAATTCATGGTGATCACTTCCCATTTATTCTCTGGAATTGGCAATGGATACAACAAATCCTCTAGGTTCCTATGCTCAGCCTTCACCTTCTGACATTCCATACATCAAGAGATGTAATCAACAACATCCCACTTCATTCTCGACCAAAAGAATTTTCTTCCTACTGATGTAACTGTTTTCTGGTAACCAAGATGTCCAACATAAGGAACATCATGCATTTCCTTTAGTACCAAATGCCTCAGTTCTCCAGAACTAGGAACATAGATTGTATTTTTATGCATGAGTAATCCATCTTCCTTTATCTCATACTCCTTTATTTTTTGTTGTACACCTCCTTGCTATAAGTTTTCCTTTACCTGTAGGTAATGTTGGTCTGTAACAAGACCATATAAAATTCTTCTCTTCATGTCTGACTGATGCATAATGACAGCAGTAGAATGCATGATATGCACTCTTCTACTAAGTGGATCGACAAATTTATTCTCCTTTCCCTTGATATGCTTGATATCAAAGTCATATTCACTTAAAAATTCCATCCATCTTGTTTTCTTGGAATTCAAGGTTGGTTGTTCCAAAGGATACTTCAGGCCAATGTGGTCTATCCTTAATTCAAATTTCTTCCCCATGAGATAATGCCTCCACATCCTCAAGGAATGAACAATGGAAGCAATTTCAAAGTCATGTGTGGCATAGTTCCTCTCATGTTCCTTAAGATTTCTGGACTCATATCCAATGACATGTCCATTTTGTGTGAGGAATCCCCCAAGTGCTTCCTTACATGCATATGTACATGCCAAAAAACTTTCATTTGGGTTAGCAATCTTTAACATAGGTGCACTAGTAAGTAATTCCTTCAAGAGATTAAAATACTTTTCACACTTGAGTGTCCATTCAAATTTAGTTCCCTTCTTTTGCAAAGAAGTGATGGGATGAACAATCTTAGAGAACCCTACTATGAACCTTCTGTAGTAACCAACTAATCCCATAAAATATATGACGTCTGACACATTTCTGGGTGTTGTCCATCCTCTAATGGCTTCAATCTTCTCTGGATCTACCGTTATGCCCTGCTTTGAAATAATGTGTCCCAAGTAATGGATCTTATTTTGATAAAAATAATAGTTACTCAACTTGGCATACAACTGATGTTCTCTCAGTACTTACAATACGAGTCTTAAGTTATGTTCATGCTCCTCTTCAGAATTATAATAGATAAGTATGTCATCCAAGAATACTATGACAAACTTATCCAAATAATTTTTGAATATGCAATTCATTAAGAACATGAAGATAGCTGGTGCATTGGTCAGTCCAAATGGCACCACTACAAATTCATAATTCCCATACCTGGTCCTAAAGGTTGTCTTATGAATGTCTTCTTCCTTGATTCTTACTTGATGGTATCATGCCCTCAGGTCAATTTTTGAAAATATCTTTGCTCCTCTCAGCTGATCAAAGAGGTCATCAATTCGGGGTAGAGGATACTTGTTCTTTATAGTGCAATTGTCCAATTGTCTAAAGTCAATAAACAACCTCAAGGTTCCATCTTTCGTTTTGATGAAAATTACTGGTGCTCCCCAAGGTGAAACACTTGGACGTATGTACCCTTTCTTCAAAAATTCCTCCAACTGCATTTTTTATTCTTTTAACTCTGGTGTGCTCATTCTTTAAGGTGTTTTTGACACCAGGGTAGCTCCTTGCACTAAATCAATTGAGAAATATATCTCCCTTCTTTGTGGCAATCCGAGTATTTCTTGGAATACATCTTCAAATTCCTGTAGTACCGAGAAATGTTTGAGGCTTGGATCCTTTGTATTATCTGTCTCTTCCACATGAGTTGCATACAATTGACATCCTTTCCTAAAAAATATTTTTAGTTGTAAGGGTGAAATATCCCTTATAGAGATGGGTCTTGGAACTCCTTTCACAGTGCTCTATTTTCCATTTCCATCAAGACATATAAATCTCTTTTTATGAAAATCTAGGACAACATGATGCTTGTCCAACCAATCCATTCAAATCAGAATATTGTAAGACCCCAATGGTATGATATTTATATCAATACTAGTATTCATGCCATTAAGACTTATGGAACAACTTTTGACCATGTCATGGATTCTTCTTTTGGTTCCAATGGCTAACTGAACCAAACTTTCTTTTCTAAGTTTAATTTTCTCCAAATGTAATATATCCACTATCTTAGGATCAATGTAACAATGAATTTCTCATGAATCAATCAAAATAGCAACAGGCTGATTTATGATCTTACCTTCCACCTCAATCATATTGGACTGGTACTCTTCTTGTCAATCATCTAAAGATGCATAGATTCTTCCCATATCTTTGAATGTTGTAGCCTCTTGGATGTTGTGAACAGTCTTCACTTCATCCTTTCTGTGTGGGAAATCCTTGTATAGGTGATCTTCCTTGCATCCCCAACATTGGATTGGTGGTCTTCCCCTTTTTCCCAAGGAAATTTCTTTCTTGAAATCCCTCTTAGCATACTGATGTTGATGATTTCCATTAGGCTCATTCATATTGAAGGAAGGTTTGAATCCTTTCCTCCTTTGATTGGACTTCTCATTCTTCTTGTACTTCCAATATTTCTATAGAGATTCTCTTGCCTGGCCTTGTTCATACATGTATTTATCCTTCCTAATGGACTCAATCAAGGTCTTGGGCTCATCATACTTGATATTTTCCTTATAAAAGTCTGGCAATCCACTTAGAAATCTCTGTATTTTCACTTTCTCGTCACCAATGAACTTGACATACTTTAACAAGCCCAAGAACTTATTCTCGTACTCTGCCATAGTCATTCTTCCCAACCTGATTTCAAAGAACTCTTGCATTTTATTTTCATAGAAATGCTCTGAGAGGTACTCCTTCTGGAAGTACTTCTTGAACTACTTCCAAGTGATCCTACTTTCATTAACATGTTCCACTTGCTTTAGTTGGTCCCACCACATTGCATCTTTCCCATGTAAATGGTAGGTGGCAATCCTAGCTTCCAGATTCGATGAATAGTTATGCAACTAAAAATATCTCTGGATTCCAAGCAACCATGCTTCGACATCATATTCCCTTTCTCTTTCACCATCAAAGGAAGGTGGCTTGAGCTTCCTCAGCTCTCCTTTGCAAACTATCTACCTCTTGTTTCCTTCTTTGTTGTCTAACAAGAGACACCTCTAGACTACTTGCGCAATCTTACGATGCATAAAACTTCCCTTCTGATTAAGGAGGTGGGTGGTGTCCATGAGCTCTGTTGGAACTTCTGGAATAACCAGATCTTCCATGATCATCCCTTCTTTCATGACACCTGCCCTCTTCCTCTTGTCTTGAGTTTGATCCCTTCTTCGTTTTCCTCTGCAACTTATTTAATCTCTGCAACACTCGAGCATTTATCTAAATTTTCTCTCTCATTAGTCTCTCGTTGTCTTCTTTGTAGCTCTGCACTTCTATCTTAAGGATTCTTACTGTTTCTACTAACGTTTCCTTCTCTCCTTTTCCCTTGATTCCATTGGACTTCATCTCTGCATTACCAAATCTGGTATTCTTGCCTTCAACCTCCTTATCATGACTGGAGGCTCCCTCAGCTTCTTCCATTTCCTCAATATGCATCCTGAGTTGATGTATTTAGACCCCTTAATTATACAAAATGTGCAAGCGACCATTTTTTTAGAATGAGGCATATGATAAAAAAAAATTCCAAACCATGCTACAGGTCTCTTTATTTTTTTTTTGTTCATGGAGATCATATCCCCATTCTCCAAAAATAACAATATCCTGTTATCCTTTGCCGACATAAAATTTCATCCTGCACAGACGCTTCCTTCAAACCACCTTCCCAGGTGACCATGACTAGAAACTACGACGAAATCCTTCCTTAGCACTTTTCTGTCTCGAAGACAACCAATTCGGACTTTATCCCTCCTTCCCTCATCTCTCAATCTGCATATGACCACAACCATGACCCTGCACTTAGCTGAAAAAGTGCTTGTCCATAGCTTCAAGACTTCAAAACTTTCAACCAGGACCAGATCAATGGTCCTCGTCCTCTTTCACGATCAACGATCGAGATCCACTTCAGGACTCTGCACTTCGGGAGTCTCAAATTTCCTCGCTTTCCTCCTCCAGGAACTCGTTTACCTGGAGTTCATGATCTGCCAATGGGTGTCCTCCCATAAATAAATGGATGTGAATCACTTCAGCTCTTTGGGGTTCAAAAGTTTCAAAATTTCCTCCTACAATTTCTCCCGAAGTGCTTTCACTCGAAGTCAACGATCCTTCAACGTGTGTCTTCTCGAATCTATGGTCAATATGTACTCCATCCTTCAGGCCTTTGGGAGTTTTTGACCCAACACAGCCTGTCACATATTTCCCCTCTGAATTTCATAGTCTCTAGACTGCAGGATCTATCACCACATGGTGAAATACTAGAAGAGGACATGTGGCCCAATCAAGCAGGTGACACGTGTCACTTTCTAACCAACTTTTCAATACTCCAAATGCTCAAAACTTGCTGACACATGGCACACATACCATGTGTCCATGTCATCCCAGGTGACGTCTGCAAGCCATGTCACTTCGGGAATTCTAGGATCCACATCACCCCTAGGTGACGTCATCATGCCCCATCACTTCAACTCTTCAGTCTTCGGGACTTCGAGAGTTTTCATACTAGCACACTTCCAACTCTCCCAAACTCTGAATTCCTAAACTAGCCAATATGTCGCCATGTGTCCTCCTGGATTGGATGGTTGAGGCTTACTTTGGGCCTCCGACTCTTTGGGCTTTGGGAATTTCAAATCTCAACCGAAAACCTCTCGAACATATTTTTCCGGAGTTATTGATCTGCTGAGAAGTACCTCTTGGTGATCGACGACCAGGGTCTACTTCTGATATTTCACCTCCTCCTCGTCCACAAACTTCCAGATTTGTGGATATCACACCACTTTTATCTCCTTGATGATGGACAACCCCAAACTACTTTGGCTATATAGAGTTTCAATGTTCGAGCCCTAAAATGTCACATCACTTACTGCCTTTCAATTTGTGGGGGCATGCATCGACAATTTGGAGTAACCCACTTTTCTCCCTATAATTCTCCTGACACTAACACATAACCCCTTAGTGAAACCATGGTTTGGATTACGGGACCACCTTGAGTATTTATCTCCCATTCAACTTGGTTCCCCACAATGATGGTTGTCTGTTGATCTCTCTCTCCAATGGGATATGATGGTGATGACCTTCACCCTTTCTTCTTTTTCATAAGATGACCCCTATTCACTTGTCCTCTAATCCAACAATCCCAGATCTCTCTTGATCCTATAGTGGATATCGCTCCTGAATTCAAAGGGGATGGTCGTGATCCTTCAAACCCCTTTCAACGGGTCTCTAGAGATCTAAATCCTGTGTAGATTCTGTAATGTCATTCCTCCTGATATTTTCAAATCCATGATTAGAGTTTGATCTGTAACCAAGAGACTCTGACCAACAGACCTGACCCACACCAGCTTGATGTTTCAACCAGAAGCTCTGATACCAAATTGTAACATACCCAACCACCCACAAGTCAGGGTATGCTACCTTCAAGCCCACCCTTGGACTTCTTTCTCTTACCGATACCTTTTTAAAATTGAAGGATGCATAAAAGAAAATACTTTAACGACATGCACAGCAGTAGTCAACAAACATGCATAGTCTAAAGATTCAATTAAACGATAATTAAATATACAGGGGAAATACATTCATATACATGTAAATGATACCATAACATAGATCACTTATCTTTATGAAAGATGACACCAATTAGCTGTAGAACAAGGACGTTCCACCCAACCATAGACACTATTGTTCCCAAAACTCAATAGTAGCATCACCCCCGAGCCAGGGCTATGAATCCACAAGTATGGTTCCAGAGTGTTACATGTCTTCCCAAACCAGTCAGCACCTAAGCTCTCATAGGCTTCCCATCCCTCACAACAATCCAAGAACCCAAATCTCTTCTACCCATCTTGTAGCACCTGAGATAATGTACCTCCACCCTTCTTTTCCATGTAGTCCCTCAGGCATTCCTTCTCCTTATTCGGGCTTCAAAGCAAGTGGTCCATAATCTCAATGCTGGAGCTCTCAGTACTCATAGTTGTGAGCAATGCTGGACACATGCCAACACATCTCAGACATGAAGGCCTCAAGTCACAGCTGGATCACACCATCAACCACTACATCCCACCAGCAACCACTACATCCCACCATATTGTGGCTAATTCTTTAGCAGCTCGGTTCCCTTTCCCAAGCCAAGACACAGATCGGGCTAGATCAATGAATGGGTAAGTGGGTGAATGAAAGGGCGCGAGGGAAAGAATGGTACAAAATGTAGAAGGGAAGGAGAATATGAGATAATGACCAACGACCAACCCCACAATCAGACCAGGGATGGGTTTAAGTATCTCTCGTTGGGAATCAAGAACCTCCTAGCCTTCCCCAATAAGCTCACGTAATTGATCCCCTTCCTTAGAGAAAAAGGGTAATTAAAATAGGAGTAAACACTTATCCCCTCAAGACCCCTCTCTTGTGGAATCATAGCCCCCTATAAATCTAGTCCTTGTCCTTCTAGTAGCTAGCCATGTATTTATTATTAATAATGATAAAAAAACATTACATGTCTTGGGCACATTGGCCTATTAATAATTGTTTGGGCACCCTGGCCTCTCATCATTGTAACAATACATTATTTAAAATGGGGGTTCAAAACCTGGGCTGTTACACTACCTAATCTCTAATCCCTTTATCACCTCCCCGACAACGATGCCAAAAATGTCGAGTAAAATATATGCTATCTATTTCGACATTAAATTGTCAACCTGGGGCTCACAAGCTTCGAGCTGCCAGCACTGTATGTGTAGGTATAGAGCTCTAATCTAGCCCATCCTAGCCTAATATAATTCCAATAAACTCAAATAATGAAGAGCTTTAAGCAATTCTAGAATTATGAACTATTTACCCTAAGCAACTTCAAACAAGGAATTGATGGACTATTTCTAAATAAGCAAATAACAATCTATTTTAAAGCTAGTTAATCTATTAATTTTTTTTTTTGAATAAGAAAACAACAAGTAAATAAGCAAGTAAACAACTAATATATCTATCTCTGAATGAACATTCATCTACCTAACTAAAAACAAGAAAATCAAGAACTTACATCCCCGTGGCATCTAACTACTAATGACAATTCAAGTAAACATCAATCATTCACTCTATCACATAACTGTTGGAAAGTACTCTATTAAAATCACTAATTTAAGTGAAGTTATAAACTCATAAACCCATAATTTAATTCTTAATTCAAAATCTTAATTCAAATTCATACTTAGAATGATAATAAAAACATTGTGTCCAAATCTATAACTCTTGACTAATGCTAATTAGAAATTACAACTCAAATCCATAATTAGGATTTCATAAAAATGAACTAATCTATCATTAAAAATTATATTTTAAAATTAACTAAAATGATTTTAAAAATCATAATCCCAAATCTACTTCTATCCTAGCATACTAAACAGGATTGATAAGCAAAATAAATCTATGAAAGCATAATTAAACTGAGAGTGAAATCAACTAATAAAACTTGCAATTATTTATCCATCGAAGCTGCAAAAGAAACTCAATCTAAACTAATCCTTTGTTTTAAAGACTACTCTGATTTAATTTGCAGAAATCAATTTAAAACTTTGATACATTATTTAAGTTAGTAACCTATAGGACAATTGTTAGGAAATAAGAAATGTAACATAACAAACAACCAACTTCTATAAGCAATCTGCAAAAGATGAATTAAACAATTAAATTGTAAACAACAAATACAACATTTATAATCACAAAATACATGTAACAGAGAAATGAAATGAATTATAACTACACAACTGAAATACATGATCTATCTGTCTAAGTATTCACCCAAACCACTGGTGGGCCCCCCAGCAGGTCGTAGCTACTCCTCAGCAAGAAAACGCAGGCTTAACTCAATGTAATTATGTCATTAATCATAAAAACGAATTCTGGAATAAAATGTTTGTATTACACAATAAAATTATTCTTAACAATTCTTGTCTTTGTCTTGCCACTATTGGTGGTATTTATAGGTGAATTATATCCAAAGATTTCGATCACTGGAAGGGTCAGCCTCCTCTAAAAATAGCAAATTCATTAAATGAGTTGCTAACAACTTTGGATTCTAGAAACTAAATGAGCCACTGAGCGATTAGCATAACTGCCTAATCTGAGATGTCAAGAGCTTAGTAGCTGGAGGCCATGAGGATGAACAAAACCCATGTCATTTGATTTGCCCAACATAGACCGCCGATATAACAACCGCCAACTTGCCCATGTTTTTAGTGTTGGATCGTGTGTCGAATGGAGTGTCAGATCGCGTACTGGATGGAGTGTCGGATGAGGTACCAAATGGAAAATTGCATTTTGAATTCATCCTATGACACACAGATCATGGATTACATTCTTTTAAACACTAAATCAAATTGAATTTTACTCAAAACCATTGCAAAACATCAATTGCACATACATGTTGTAGATCCACGATGAATTGATATAAAATCCTTTGAAAACATCTTCAAAATGGTTATTAATACATATAATATCAGTCAAAAAGGATTTAATCAACATAATTAATTAACCAAATCATGAGCCCAACAGATACCAATCAAGGATATTTTCTTTGTGAGTACCCCAGCAACGTGCATGTGTTTCTTTTAAGGAAATATCTAAAACTAATAACCTTTGACTTTCCAAGACTTCTAACTCAAACTTTGTTAATAATTCTTCCAAATCATTTTGACCATAAAAACTTGGAGGTTCGCTTATCTCTGTGTCAATCCATCTTTGTGCACGCATCATTCTTACACATCTTCTAGTAGATATCTCATGTAAGCTCTATTGCCAATTCTCCAGTCCCATGTCATAATATGAAGCACAAGAACTTATGCTTCTCCAACTAAGAATTCCATCTGTTGTTGGGTTAATGTAATGTTCCTTGCGTACGATAGTTATTTAGAATTGATTTATGTCTTTTGTGATAAATTTCTCTATTGCTGGTTCAACATATCTTCCACCTTCTGAAGGATCTAATGGTGTTATGACTCTATAATATCCTGATTCAAAAATCATTTTCTGGGTCATCAAGTTGATGATGGCTTGATTTTCAAATGCGCAGTTCAGTCCCAACAATGGTGGATAAGGTGTAGTATTATCCACTATATCAATTACCTCAAAATATTACATAGTTCACACACCATCTAAATCCACTGGTATGCCTTTCAATCGACCAATTGGTATTACCCTATGTTGGTTTGTTAGTTTCATATGAATAGGTGAACAACCTAGTGTAGGCTCCCCCATGCATTCCCATGTCTTATTAGGAAGAAAACTTACCTCAGATCCCAAATATAATATGATGTCACCCATGTTAAAGTCTCCAATTTTTTCATTTATTCTGAACTCTCTATTTGTTCTTGTCTTCCTTTGGACATAATTTACTGTCTTTTGTTCTAGTTTTATATCTTCTTCAGGATTTCATTTTTCCATCGAACTTTGTAATACTTTTATTGATGTTTGATCATTCAATAACTTCAATCAAGACACCAAAAGGTTTTTTAGATTAATTACCTTTTCTAAAGTCTGGCCTCTGTTGGTATGATCATATGAATGTGGAATATCATATACTATCCCATCATAGCTTGGTCATGTCTTTGAAGTAGAAGCAATATTTTCCTGCAAAATTTCTTGTCTGACCTAATTGAATGTTTATTTTTCCTTGCGTGCATCAAAATTTTGTTGAGGTGTTGTATTTTTTCTAACCCACTAGTGTTGGTTTGGATTTTGATTCACCGTTTCTTCTCCTATTTTGGTTCCACCTCGAGTAAATACATTAATATTTTCCCCATCATCTCTATTTTCTGTGGCAATCCATTGAACATTTTGGTTATTCTGATTCCTTTTTTCTTTAATTTTTGTCAGAAGTGTAGGATAGCCTTCTATAGTATGATATGATGTGTGAAAGTACATGCATGTTGTTGGTGGCTATGGACAATCCATTGCATAATTTCCAAGTTGTTGGAAATTGTGGCAGGTTACTAGTCCTCTGCCTCTTCCAAATCCTCCTCTTCCATGTCCTCCTCCTCTGAATCCTCCTATGTTTCCTTGATTGTCTGGGAACAATGTATTATAATGTGTTACCTGATTATATTGTGGTGGTGTTGTAAACTATTCAACATTCTTACACTATTGCGCAGGTTTTCATGTCATTAGTTCATTATTCATCCTATAAGAATATGAGGTCCTTTCCTTCATAAGTTCCAAGGTTATACAATCCTTACTCTCATGTCCTATAGACTTGCAGAAACTGTAGAATGCAATTTTAGGCACTGTTTGGTTTTTTGCATCATTGGAAAATGATAGGGATCATATTCAGGTGTTTTACATAGTTTACACCCTAATCCTCCTATGGGTAAGGAATTTGTCATCCCTTCAACCAAATACCACACAAATGTTTGGAACTCATTTTTTTGGTGTCCTTTTACTCTGCATAAGGTACAACAAACAACTTCCCTCTTTTCCTTTCATTTTTTCTAATTCAACTTAAATGTCTGATTATTGAGATCCTCTTTCATCTCTTCTATAGTTGGATTTGTATGTTTATATTTATTCTCTTCCATTTGTAGGATTTCTTGCATAGCCTCGGCCTAAGTTTGAAACTTTTGTTGCCTCAATGGGTATTTAAAATGTTGCAATAATGAGTTTATGAATATTTGCCTATGTTGCATGTCTATTATAGGATATTTCAGCTTACCTTTCAACCAGTTGAACTTCTAGTCTATTTCCCAAACCAAATCTCCTTGATTCTTTCTTATTTCTATCATCTCATTCATATATTAATATTCTGAACTTGGTCTCTATAAGTCATTGATTAGTTCCTTCTTTACATCCACAACAGTTTTAGGTGCTCCTTGTGGACTATTCACTGCTAGGCTCATAAATAAGTCTATTGCATGATTTGTGAATGTAATTGTGAGATGAGCCACTTGTGTGTATGAATATGTGATCTATTTAGATTCCCAAATATTTTCACAAATAAATAGATGTTTCTCTGGGTCCTCTGACCCTTCTCCATGAAATTATGGTAACAGAATGGTCGGATCTGTTCCTACCATTATAAAATTTGTGGTACTACCTCCACACGGTGTATATAACCGACTATTGCTACCTGAAATCATACTTCCACTTGAATTTGCATTGGTCCCTTGACCTATTTGACTCATTGTTCTACTAATTACTGGTTTTTTAAATGATTCTTTCTTTCCTGATGTTTCAGTCGCACATGGGGTGTGGGTTCCACACTAATTTTGATCTAGATTGGAGTTCCTTCTTCTGTGTCGGACCCTTGACCTCTGTTTTTTTTTTCATATGTGGTGTGCATGATTTCCTCAATCTGCTTCATAGTATGAATATCTTCTACCTCTTCTTCATCACTTTCCAAGCCTTCCCTCTTAGCTATTGACCTCTTTTTCCTATTAATATTATATTGGTAGGGTCTTCCATTGTGTGTCGTTCCCGCTTTGTCCATTATTTCCTTATTTTTTCTTCATCCATCATAATGAGATCCAACATTTCCTTATTCTTACCTTTATCTAGGTCCCTCTCCATGTCTCATATCATTCTTAGTGTTTCCCCCAATCTCCCCATGCATGCAGAGTTATTTAGTTGTCAGTCTCCATTGTCATCACACCTTTATCATGCAGAAAAATCTTGATTGAAGTATAGAGTGATATAATATATCTTCCTGTTGGATCCTTCAAAATGTCGTGCTCTGCAATAGTGTATGATTTTGCAGTATCGACTGGAAACTCGGTAATTAATCCTACAATGATGTTGTCTAGCCATAAATGGACTGCTCACATGAATTTGTTGTTGAGTTTTTGTAGATGCACAACACTTTCAGTATTCCATTCTACTAGTCTTATCCGGTTATTTGGGTGGGTGTATTTTAATCTTAGTATCCACTCCTGCAACAAATGTATAAATTCATAGAAAAATGTCTCATGAAGATCAGTGAATATGTACCTCTCCAAATATTGGCGTAGTGTATACTTAGGGTTTCTATTGTCTTTCTATGCACATTCGAGCTCTTTTGTTGTCATCCATTGTTCAATATCATGTTTATTTGGGTTCCATGGTCTGAACATCCCCTTCTAATACTTCATTATCTTCATTGTTCTTCTTAGAAAATCCCTTCCAATATGTTCTTCTGGGTTCTATCTAGAAACAAAACCAGTTGTTGGGGATTTTTGGGATGACCCAGGTTCTACTTTAGGTTTCCAACAAAACCCTACAAACCATTATCTCTTCTGAAGACCATAAGGAAACACTGTGCACAAAGTGCACAATGCAGTCTCACCCAAGATGGGTTATGGGTGACTGCAGGACCCAGATGTCTGCAATATTGGAAGGGATACTTATGTGGGGATGAGAGACATTATTTATACCTCAAAACAAATTATATTTATTATTCTATTACATCAACACATCATTATATCTTAGATCTACCATTTAGTAATCAGTTGCATTCATTTAGGGTTTATTCTGCAGTAATTATTATGATTACTCTAATGTTCCTTGCATTTTACTACTTATAGATTAATCCATTCACCATAACTAAAAATTTACAAGAAATAACATAATAATTCCACACACAGACACAAACTTTACCATGGTTCACCCCCCTGGGCTACATCCACAAATATTTTTCTTTCTTGGCTCTTTTATTATTCTGCATCAAGGTTACAATGTTGTGCGCTTTACATTTGAGGCTGACAAGATTGTCGTAATATCCACAGATCATGACCTACAACCTTACCCTTGATTACCATGATTTATCTAACATACCTCTGCTATTAACAATCCTCTCTCTCTCTCTTTGTCTTTCTGTTCATCTCTCTAATTTATATCTCTTCTATCTCACAACAACATATTTATATTAAAAAAGGGGGTTAATTACCCATTACAAGATTGACCAAAACCCTAGGTGGATTATATTTTTCCACTTTCTAACTCTCTAATCGTGGCTGGTCCAAAATTCAAATGTTTTCCTCGTTGATCCGCATATTTCTTCCTTTCTTTGATTTTCTTGGTTTCCTAGAGCTTCTTTTCTAGGTTTTCTGGTGCACACTCCTTCTTTGGTCCATTACCTAACTTCCTTCATTAATTACCATGAATTTCCCCAAAATGGCCTATGCCAACACACCTTCTCCAACCATTTTTTTCATCAGATACATTCTCGAGAAAGAAAGAAAATAAAATCTATCGGATACTATGTATCCTGTAGAAAATATTCAACACAATAGAAGAAAATTTATAGGATTATATATATCTTGTAGAACGATTGGAGACCATGATATTCCAACTCATTACAAATCCGATCTCAAGGAGGATTTCAAGAGAACCTAAAGACAAATTACCATTGCCATTACTCTAGCCACCTGCAAGAAGCAAAATTAATGTGCATGCAAAGGTAAAAAAAAGTAACATAACTACCTATCCTCCAACCATTTAATTAATATTCATACATATCTATCTATCCTTATTTGATATGGTCAAGAATTTATTAATTCTATATGGTGATAAGAATGAGGACATTCACAACTTGCCAATTGGGGTGGCCATAATTCGTGCCAAGATTCGAATTGTCATGTGGAGATTAAATGGTTTAAGTGGAATTTTGTTGATATGAGTTAGGAAGCATGAATTAAGGAATCATAAAAAACATCAAGATGAATTTTTTGATAAGACAATGGTTCAATCCAAGAATAGGGGGCACAACTCAGGGTTAAAGAGAATCAGAGCACCATTTTGAAATTTGAAGAAGGAAGGGGTAATTCAAGATGTGTGGAGGAAAGAAGATAAGCTCATAGGTGAGGAAGGAAAGAAAAACACTCATAGTCAAATAATTCGAGGGTTCCATAAGAACAGAATCGCTACAGGTAGTCGTGAAACCCTAGGCAAAGAAATAGCTCTATTATCTCAACATTTGCGACAATTATTTCAATATTTGTGATTTTTTAGACTTATGGGCAGTGTTGGAGGTTTTATGGGTTCTTGAAAAACAAGAAAATTACATCCTGTAGAAACCTAATTTTTCTCCCACAATCATAATCCTGTAGAGAATTTATAAAAACAACCTACTCTCATGTTGGACACACCTACCACAGTTAGAGGGGGGGTGAATGAGTGTGGGGATCTTTTTCCCAAAACTTCCCTATTGCACAAAAACTCATCAATTAGCATTCAACATTTATTCATTACCCATTGTTGTCATTTATAACCAGTTGGATGTGAGCACATATCAGCAATATATCATCAACAAGTCATCACCACAATGAACAAAAAGAACACAAGATGTATGTACAATTTTCTTTTTATTACGGACTACAATCCTTGAGGTTTATTAGAAACAACTGAATAGAGTACAACTCTACAAGACCACCATCTCTATATGCAAGAATAAGCTTACATTCTCAGCACCAACTGATATGAGGAAACAATCCTCAACAAATATCAATCTGTACCATAAACAAGAGCATCAACCATGCACCAACCTGTGCCAAACAACCAGTAATCAACCTATACCATAAACAAGTGCATCCAACCATGTACCAAGTATATACCAATCATGTGTCAAATACTCATCAACAATGACTCATCAATATTTACCAACATCATCAACTATACACCTCATGTATGTGCCAACTCATCAACTGCTTGTCTCAACCATGACTAGTTTTGGATTGTCAACAACCCTAACTTGAAATAATCATAACTTTGTACCTATACTGAATAAAGATATAAAACTGATACACAATGTTATTCAGTGTGTTTTATGCAATTCCTCTAAGTGGCACTACTTGGAACCTCTCAGAAAAGGAGTTATAGCAAAAATGACATACCTTTCTGAATTGTGGCTTGTTCTAGAGAGCGACCTTGTATAGTGTGCCCCACACAAAATATTTGATGAATAGATCTGAAACTATTACAAATACTACTACAGACTGTAATATAAGCAACACAATTGGTCTCACTAAATTTGGATCTGTTATGAAGAAGTTATGACGTTTTTACCCGAAACACCTGATTTTGACTAGTTTTAGGACTAGCCACACACCCTATTTTCCACGGAGTGTAACTCCCAAACTAAAAAGACCCACAAGCTTAATTTTTAACCACAGATACTTGGATATGTTTTCTCACTTGCATAGAAATTTCAAGATCTGAATCATTATATAAAAAAGTTATATCGAAAATGGTGAGATGACCTGTAAATAACATACCTTAGAAAGCACCATCAAAAGAATTTATCCTTCCTTGCATTTCAGCCTTCTTTTCTTCACTTTCCTCAGAATTTCAGCTTAGATATACTTGGTTACCTCAGTCACCTATAGATCTTCAATATACTCAAGTGTTCCACACCAAAAATGCTCAAGAAGCTCTCCATCAATACTCAAAAATATATTCCCACAAGAAGCTCTCCATGGATCCACAAAAAGGATGATCTAAAAGAGACCATTGCTATCTTATTTATACTTTCATCCTTTAGGTCACTTTACCCATTTTTAGGTCACTTAACCCATTTCTAGGTCACTTAACCTATTTTCCTTATTTTAGGGTTAACCACTTTCCATAAATAGA
>JZKD02S2223866.1:292270-308116 GCA_000966675.3 Picea glauca
TTCATATATCGTTTCTGTGTATTGAGAAGATTATGCTGGATATTTTACTGTTATTCTGTTATTTCTAGCATTTCGTTTCTGTTCTGCATATTTTATATATCTGGTATCTTGCAAGGTCCATGTCATCCTCAATGATTGTATACTCTGGTGGCATTTTTTGCACCTTATTTTTCTTGCGTGCACCCCCCGTTTGTATGATTGGCCTCTTGGTCTGGCCTTCCTCTTGTTGAGTAGCACTTGATGTGGTCCTATGTGTTGTCTCAACATCATTTTCGTGTTCCTACGATGCCTAGGTGTTTTTCTTATTCCCCGCCTAGGTACCTTTCTTAGACGCAGCCCCTTTCTTTTGTTGCATCAAGTTCTGACCTGGATTTGGATTCTTGGGTGTCATTTTGTCTCCTATAGATGTCTGTTCTTGACATACATTAGCCTCCTTATCCACATACATATCTTGATTCATGTCTGGAACCCTCTAGTCATTGTGCCAATTCTTGATGTAAATTTATACGTGCTATTCCTTGGCGCAGTACCACAGTTGTAGCCATTCATTCTCGGGATCCTTTCATGCTTGGATCCATACAACATTCCTGGTCGCTTTAAATTTGGATATGCCTTGATATTGTGCGAACACTTTTGGTGTAATCCGCCAAGTGTTTGCAATGCTTTCCTAGAGGTCGTTGTAATACCCTACGAACATGCATGCATTCACACTTTTGTTCTTAGGGTATGGAGTGCTCCCCAATAATAGGTATCAAACTTCACAGAAACGAGTGGATATGTCAAAAAGGTATGTATACTTAGGATCCCTCCATCCGACCAAGGAGATCAGGATGAGTAGCCAAGAATATTTAAATTTTTTCCCCATGTCCTGTGCATCCTTCCAGTCTTCCAGGAACATATTTAACAAGTATGGGGCCTAGCTGAGTATAGTTTCTTCCGCACATTGTGCTGCAGCTGCGACGAACCCAACACAAACTTCCTCCTTGCGACACTTCTTGAGTAAATTGCATGCCATGATTTTTTTGGTCATCCTTGTTGTCGCGTCACTAATGTGCTTAATTATGATTCTGCACAACCCTCTTTATGTACCATACATATTCTTCATTTCCTCGACCAATGCCTTCTCCTTCATTTAGTCATCGAGGAACTGCGTGGGTGTCTCCCCCGGAGATGGAATCCCTATAATATACATAATGAGCTCTACATCTATTGATACAAACTCTTCCACCGATAGGTATCCTTCGTGGGTAACTTCCATTAGGCCTAGAATCCTGGTTTTGGTCAGTCTGGCTGCCCACTGTTTTGGTTGGTTAATTGGTTTACCAAAGTGTCCTATACCCATAGTATCCAGGTAAACTTTCTTTGCAAACTCCTGAAACTTTTTTGTGTTGGTCACATCATGATGTGAGTACCATAGTTTTTCCACATGGCCTAACAGGTTACCCACAACATGCACCCCTTCTAGAATGTGTGGTAATACTATGGTTGTGGCAGCCTGCCTACACGGTGATCTTACTACTAGCTACTTGCACTTCCACTGTGGTGGTTGACTCGAGGTTGCAGCCTATATTTTTATTTCTTCCGCATACGCCTCTACCCGGTTGGTCAGATATTCTACTATGCCCTCCTATGGCTGCTCCAATGTGGTTATGTGTGACCTTTCTAGCGCAGTTTTTTCTGTATGGTTCGGGACTGTTCCATAGAGCTATCTCGGGTGAGACTACATGGTACACTCTATGTGTTTCATTTCCTTCTGGTCTACTAGAGGGGCCGATAGTTTAAGAGGGATTTTGTTGGGAGCTTATCAAATCTGAACCAGGTTCAATCTATGATAGTAATGTAGAATCAAAATAACCCATAAATAATCCTATGTAGACAATACAAAGACCTTTCATATTGGTTTGTTTCCTTCAATAAATTATTTTAGAGTTTCATTCTATCATTTTATTTTCCTGCAAATTTTCATCCTTTGATCAATTTCGGACCTTTGCTACCAACAAGTTCATACTAAACATACAATGCATAAAACCTCTTAAGTTTCTGCAAACTCTAGGTTGAAAACATAAGGTAGAAAGCCAAGGGTACGATAAATTATTGTTGTTAATCCTAGGGCCATCAACTAGTATTCATGATAACAATGTCACTATTATTGGTATTGGTGATAAGGGTATGAATAAATTAGTTTATCTACGGTCCCGAACCATACAGAAACAACTGCGCTAGAAAGGTCACACATAACCACATCGGAGCAGCCATAGGAGGGCATAGTAGAATATGTGACCAACCAGGTATGTCTTTGTATTGTCTACTTAGGATTATTTATGGGTTATTTTGATTATACCTTACTATCATAGATTAAACCTGTTTCAGATTTTATAAGCTCCCAACAAAATCCCTCTTAAACTATCGGCCCCTCTAGTAGACCAGAAGGAAATGAAACACATAGAGTGTACCATGTAGTCTCACCTGAGATAGCTCTATGGGTGGCTGCAATTCTCAGGTGTTTGCAACCTTGGGATGAGTGGAGATCTACGATTGTACTCTGTAATATTTATTCATTTAGTCTAACATCTAATTATAGCATTTATTCTATTCATGCATGTGGAATACCAGATCTAACTAGTTAATTCATTCATCTAACATTCAACAATTAATCAACAATAAATACACATACATTCATTCACATAACACAGGTGTTATCGTGTTTCACCCCCTCCTGGGCTACATCCACAAAGATCTGGATCTCAATGTTTTACTATGGTTCAGTAATATATCATGTCGCACGTGTTTACAATATTAGGTCTCATTCTCTTCCACATGATCTTCGATCCCTATGAGGCTGACTATATCTAACCAGGCTCCTCAGTCTGTGATCTAACCCTCAGGATCGAGTCACTCACTACTTCCCTAACTCACCGTCTTAATGACTATTACAATCATTACAACTTCCTCTTCCTTTGTGTACCTCTTCCTATTCATTCCTTCTTCCTCTAGGTACTACTTATTTATATCCTTGGCTCATCATCCATTACAAAAAATTACAAAAGCCATAGAATCGTTAGGTCTTCCTTACATGCATGCCTCACCTTCTTCCCTTACACATGTTTCTTTTCCTTCCAACAGTCCTTTCCTCCTTGCATGCTTATTTTCCCAAAAATAGCCTTTCCTCCTTACTAGGAATGCATCTAACAGGCCCCCAACACTAACATGTGGCTTGTCCCAAGCCACCTAAACTCTGTGCATGTATTGAACAACTCCTGCAAGAACTTGGATCTTCTCTATGAGTTTACTTGCTTGTGTTTGAGCCTGTGTGGTCTTTTCTCTGAGTGTGCCTAACATTTGCACTGTAATCTCATCGATGATCATCTATGCGCACTTTTCCTGAGTTTGTGCCATGTTCTTATTTTCCTCTTCTTCCTTTGTAATGACCTTCATTTCCCGCTCTTGGAGAGGTTCCATTTGAGCTTGTCGAAACTTCTTCTGTGTCTGCACGACTATGAGTTCTACTTGAAGCTTATTCATATCATGTACTCCTTTAAGGCACTCAGTGATCTACATCATTTTCTGCCTCTACTTGAGGTCCTGGATAACTACACTTATCTTCTCCTATTCCTGGTCCCACTTTTGGACATTTTGATCCTCCTCCAACTTTGTCCATAGTTGTGTTGCTTTATCGAACAAGTCGACAGCTGCACAGACTTATCGTTGCATATCCTCCATCTACCCTGCTACTTCCTGCCTCCTTTGATCCTTCACCTCCAGGGGAGTGGTAGGGATGGGTTGTTCATGGAGGTTCTCGATTTCTTGCATGCATTAATCGATTGTTTTCACAATCTGATCCATTTTCTAGGTCGACATGAGCTTTGTTTTCTGCATGCTCTTTGGAATTTTGTCATAGTTTACTGCTAATCCCTGGTTGAGACTATCCATGTGATCTTTCTCATATTTGGTCTTGAGCTTGACCTTCGTCTACTGCAATTCTTCTTTGTCTATGCATGCACACAACTGTACCTCCTTCACAACACTGAATTGCAGTTTATACAATGCCTTGGTTGGTATCCACGTCATTACCAAGTATATTTGGGCCAGATATTTCAAGGGTGTCTGACCCACAATCTCATCCATGAGCAACATGCTGGGTGTAATGTGAAATGTTGAGCTTGACTGTGTTGTCATTTGGATCCTATCATGCTCACTCTATCCAGCCTTGGCTCTTGTCTATGATGCTACGGGGACTAATTCTATTCCTCTGTCATCCCTCTGTGTTTCTATGATCTGGTTGAGGATCTACCTCATGTCATCCAACTCATCCTGAATCACATACCTTTGGCAATGGGCTTCATCGAAATCCTACGTTGTTTGATCCTGGACCATTTGAGCTAGGAGGTCCATGTCATCCTCAATGATTGTATACTCTGGTGGCATTTTGTGCACCTTATTTTTCTTGAGTGCACTCCCCGTTTGTATGATTGGCCTCTTGGTCTAGCCTTCCCCTTGTCGAGTAGCACTTGATGTGGTCCTATGTGTTGTCTCAGCATCATTTTCGTGTTCCTACGATGCCTAGGTGTTTTTCGTATTCCCCACCTAGGTAGCTTTCTTATACGCATCCCCTTTCTTTTGTTGCATCAAGTTCTGACCTGGATTTGGATTCTTGGGTGTCATTTTGTCTCCTGTAGATGTCTATTCTTGACATACATTAGCCTCCTTATCCACGTACATATCTTGATTCATGTCTGAAACCCTCTAGTCATTGTGCCAATTCTTGATGGAAATTTATATGTCCTATTCCTTGGCGCGGTACCACAGTTGTAGCCATTCATTCTCGGGATCCTTTCATGCTTGGATCCATACAACATTCCTAGTCACTTTAAATTTGGCTATGCCCTGATATTGTGCGAACACTTTTGGCGTAATCCACTAAGTGTTTGCAATGCTTTCCTAGAGGTCATTGTAATACCCTACAAACATGCATGCATTCACACTTTTGTTCTTAGGGTATGGAGTGCTCCCCAATAATAGGTATCACGCTTCACAGAAATGAGTGGATCTCTCAAAAAGGTATGTATACTTAGGCTCCCTCCATCCGACCAAGGCGATCAGGATGAGTAGCCAAGAATATTTAAATTTTTTCCCCAAGTCCCATGCATCCTTCCAGTCTTCCAGGAACATATTTAACAAGTATGGGGCCCAGCTGAGTATAGTTTCTTCCGCACACTGTGTTGCAGCTGCGACGAACCCAACACAAACTTTCTCCTTGCGACACCTCTTGAGTAAATTGCATGCCATGATTTTTGTGGTCATCCTTGTTGTTGCATCACTAATGCGCTTAATTATGATTCTGCACAACCCTCTTTATGTACCATACATATTCTTCATTTCCTCGACCAATGTCTTCTCCTTCATTTAGTCATAGAGGAACTACGTGGGTGTCTCCCCCCGAGATGGAATCCCTATAATATACATAATGAGCTCTACATCTATTGATACAGACTCTTCCACCGATAGGTATCCTTCGTGGGTAACTTCCAATAGGCCTAGAATCCTGGTTTTGGTCAGTATGGCTGCCGACTATTTTGGTTGGTTAATTGGTTTACCAAAGTGTCCTATACCCACAGTATCCAGGTAAACTTTCTTTTCAAACTCATGAAACTTTTTTTTGTTGGTCACATCATGATGTGAGTACCGTATTTTTTCCACATGGCCTAATAGGTTACCCACACCATGCACCCCTTCCAGAATGTGCGGTAATACTATGGCTGTGGCATCCTGCCTACACGGTGATCTTACTACTAGCTACTTGCACTTCCACTGTGGTGGTTGACTCGTGGTTGCAGCCTATATTTTTATTTCTTCTGCATACGCCTCTACCCGGTTGGTCACATATTCTACTATGCCCTCCTATGGCTGCTCCGATGTGGTTATGTGTGACCTTTCTAGCGCAGTTGTTTCTGTATGGTTCGGGACCGTCCCATTAACCCTCAGGGATTCATCAGGGGTTTCAGAGCATGAAGTATTTCTTGTATCCTGGGTCTGTTGGCTATGTACTACTTCTGACATATTGATATCCATTCCCACTGGTGCTTTTTGTTGGGTTTTCTCCACCACTGGTGTGGGGATTCTTGGTTCCATATTGGGCGATGAGATTTCATCCAAGTTGACAAATTTTGGAGGTCAAGATGGTTGTTGTTCACTTCCCTGTAGCTGTTGTGGTTCTCTAAAGTTGCTTCGAGTTCATTTGTAAGCCTAGCTTAGTGCTCCTAGCTTGGGTAGTGCCATGGTGGTAAATATGTTATCCGCTGAGCTTATTTGTCTCTGCAACTTGTACAAACTCACTCTATGCTCTGTATACTCTATCACTATGTGATTTTCTCAATTTCACAATAACCCTTCTGATCCCCACATTCTTACCTTATATAGGAATCGTGTGAAGCTTCTCAGACGTTACCCAATTTGCGTTCTGAATGAACTGGTGCTTCCTGCATACTTTCCATTGAATTCCCTTTCCGTCGTCATTTATCATGATTAATGAAGCATCTTGTCAATCGTTCTTGTCATTCAATTTTGATATCTTTTGTCCATTGGCGCCTATTTTTCGTACCCTCCATTTTTGTTATTTCCACATTTTAGTGACCATTGGTCTTTTCACCGTCACACTAACATTTTCGAGTGCACGTGAGAATTCTCATTTCAGTGGGCTACCCCTTTGTTTCTATCTTTTGATGTCCGATGTGGTAAGCCCTCTGTTGCTACGCTTAGGTTTTTTTATTATTATTTACTAGGAGGTCGACTGTCCCTATACATTTTTAGTCGACTCCCATTGATCATCCCTCTAATTTTTGTTCCTCCTAAGTCCTTCAATTGTACATCTCCCCCATATGTGACAGTCTTTACTTCATATGGTCCCAACCAATGCATTCTGAGTTTTCCTAGGTGTTGAAGGGATTTACTATCATATACCAAGATTGAGTCTCCTTCCTTGAAATTTTTCTTCTTGATATGTCTATCATGCCAAGATTTGTCTTTTTCTTTTTGTACTTCTTGGTGAAACCTTGCTAGAATCCTATCTTCCTCCATGATCATCAAATGACTAGCCTTTCCTTTACTACACCTCGCCCTATCATGTTGGTAATTGCTGCTACGCATAGAATAGGTACCAAAAACTCTAATGGAACCCCTTCTTCTTGTCCATACACCAGTATGAATGGTTTCTACCCTGTCAATTTTTTGCATGTGGCTTTGTATGCCCACAACACTGCTGGTATCTTCAAGTCCCAATTGTCCCTATTAATGTTCCAGATCTTTGTCATTGCATTCTCAAGGATCTTATTAAAGGATTCCACTGTTCCATTTGCTTGAGGATGATATGGCGTACTCTTTTGATGATAAACTTCAAACTCTTCAATCATACCCTTAATAGTGTTGTTGATGAAGTGAGTGCCTTGGTCACTCATCAAAATTCTTGGGCATCCAAATCTAGTGATCACGTCCTCAAACAAGAAGTGTGTTGTTGTCTCTGCACTGTAATATTTTACTGGTGTTTCTTCTTCCCATCTTGTTAAGTACTCTGTCGTAGTAATAATGTACCTCGCTCATGAAATTTTTGTTGGTGGGTTAATCGGCCCCACAAAATATATTTCCCATTTGTTGAATACTTGCAAGGTTAATTTTTGTCCCAGGGGCATCTCATCCCTTCTATTCAGTTTACCAACCATATGAAATACATCACATTTATGGCAGTAGTCCTTTGAGTCCCTGTGAACAATCGACCACCATAGTATTGCGCACAATACCTTCTGCATGATAGATTTGCCTACATAACTTCCTCCTATTATTCCCTCATGGGCTTCTGCTAAAATACTAGGTATTTCATGTTCTAGCAGACATCGTTTCAAGATTCTATATGCACCCATTTTTCATAAGTGTCCGGTAATCAACTGATAGTCTATGTCCCTGACTACCATATTTTTCTTCTACGGAGTGTTGAAATATTCTAGCGCAGTCACTATACTCAAATATTGAATGATGTGTGCGAAGTATTCATCGGCTACTTGGACTAAAAATAGCTATGTGTCAATAAATTTGTCCTCTATATTTGTAGGTTCCTCTCCATTAGTGATCCTCGACAGGTGATCAGGTCCTGCATTCAACTTCCCTGGTTTGACTATCAATTCAAATTCAAATTCCTAGAACAACAATAACAATCTACAAATTCTCACCCCCAACACTATCTTGTTGACGAGGTATTTGAGAGTTGAATGGTCTGTGAACATATTGAAATTTTTTCCCAATAAAAATTTTCTGAACTTCTGAAGCGCATATACCATAGTTAACCCTTCTCTCTCTGTGGTATTGTAATATTTCTCTGATTCTGATAGTTTTTTTCTAGTGAATGCTATAGGATGGTCCAATTCCCCTGATCCTGGTTGCACCAGAATAGATCCAAGTGCTATGGTTGATGCATCTACATGTACATGGAATCTCTTTTCCCAACTTGGGAATACTAGTATTTTTGTTGTTACCATCTTCTCTTTCAGGGTGTCCAATCCTCGCTGACAGTCCTCATTCCACTGAAACTTGTTGTCTTTTCTTAACAACTTCTCCATTGGTGCAGTGATTTGAGCATACCCTTTTATAAATTTCCTATAGTATCATGTGTGTCCCAATTTTTCTCTTAACTGACAAACTGATTTCGGTGGTGGTAGACTAACAATTACAGTAATCTTGGCAGGAACTGCTAGAAAGCCTTGATTGCATACTATATGGCCCAATAGTATCCCAAATGGTGTTCCAAAGATGCACTTCCTGATGTTTAACAATATTTGACACTTCCTGCATCTTTCTAAAATCAGCTGCAACACCCCTACATGGTCTTTCAACAAACTATAGACCGTTCAATAATCCAGATACACCTCTAGAAACTGGTGGATGAATTCTTTGAATGCAACTATAACTACTCTGGAAAATATTGTCGGTGAATTATTCAGTCCAAACATCATGACTATGTACTGGTAGGATCCCCATAACGTGGAAAAAGGGGTCTTCTATCTATCTTCCATGGGTATCTTAATCTGATGGTATCCTGAGAATCCGTCAATGAATGAATAATATTCTTGTCCTCCTATGTTCTCCAACACCTCATCTATGAAAGGAGTAGGGAACGGGTCATGTAGGTATGCATCATTCATATTCCTCAGGTCGAAACATATCCTTATCCCCCCCTGTTTCTTCTCCCGAACTACCATCGGGCTTACCCATTCAGAGTCCTCTACAGGTTCTATGATTCTAGCCTCCAACATCTTATTGATTTTGTCTTTGAATTTTTTCTTATACATAGGGTTTAGTTTATATGGTCATTGTCTGATCGGTCTTGCCTCATCTCTGAGGGGTATATTCATTTCACCTATCTCTCCTCCTATGCCTTTCATTTCTATGAGTGTTTTTGGGAACAGGTCATTATACTCGCGTAGTAACTCTGTTATTCTTTCCACTATTTGTTCATCCCAATAGTCTCCAATGTTGGCCATTTTGAGATTCTCAAGTCTCCCAATGTTAAATTTCTTCACTTTGATTAGTATAACAAATACTTCTGATTCCAGAGGTGGACCTTCCACTTCTCTTTCGCCTTCAACTTCCTCAATCTGAATATTTCACAGGTCATCTTCATCTGGTGCTTCTTCCTGCACATGGTAACATGACAATAGTTCTTTTACTGTCTGTCTATTTTTTTTTTGTTCTTCTTTCATGAGTTATGTTAGCACACATTATTGATCGGAGGGTGCTTTCCCTAGGAAGTAGCATTCTGAAAAAAAAATGAAAGAAGAGGGCTCAAAAAACTCGTCAAATGTTTTTATCCTAAGTCGGGCGATGATATGACATTTTGGCACCCACGCAGTCCCAGTCATATCGTCATCTCCATATCATCAACATCCATGTCTGCCTGCCAATCCCTCACTGCAAGCATCCAACAAAGCCCCATATATGGAAAACATGCAGAGAGCGGCCATAAAGGCATATTGTCAATTTGAAGCTTCCTTATGGACATATTTTCCTATAAAGAACATAACTGCGCTTGACTCACATCTGACATGAGGAGGCCTGCAAAATCTCATAGAGTAGGCACCAACTGAAAGCGTTAATGCAGTGGTCCGATCATGCTCCTGGTAATTGCAACAATTTTGAGTATATATACTCAGTTTTAATATTTTGTTATGGTCGATGGTTGAGCTATGCTCCCGTATTGTAAAGCTTTGATGAAGCTCTGGTTCTTTGATTATGTAATAGGATTTGAGATTTCTTATCCAATCTAAGTTAGCCTTATTTTCCGTCTCTTTTGCCTCTAATACTGAATGGCTTGGGCATGGATGATCCAGTCAAGTTGTTGTAACTGTATTGTGATGTATATTTGATTTCAGTCCAGTTTTAACTTCATTCAATTTTTTAAAACTCTAAATTGAAGAGGATCTTGTTTTCTGAGTTTTTTCCTCCTTGGGTTGCTGGAAGACCGAATTTCCATAGAAGACCTTTACATTCTCCTTACCATTCTTCCTCCTACTCATCTATACTACACCGTACTGACTGAAGTTGAGTCAAGACCTCATCTTCCTGTGCATACCAGTCCAATTTTCTGAGTTAAAGTGATATCATCTTGAGTCTACACTCATGAAACCCCCCTTAAATTTATTCATTGTGACACACAAATTGATGGGTATTGGGCTTTACTCTCTCTGCAATCAGAGGGTGACTTCTAGTGCTAACATTTCTGGCACCGTTGTCGGGGATGAAAGTGAAGATATCTTCCCTGGGAGAATGACAAAGAGCTTTTGATTCTGAAGCTGCATCAGATATCAGAACCATTGAAGATTGCATCTTGCACCTGGTGACTCCACCATCAAAGACTCCACTGGGTAGGATCCCGTTGATAGAAAAATGACCATACCAAAGGGAAAGACCAGGTATCAGTCTATGATTTTTCTTCATGAAGTCGTGTTCTTCTTTATCAACTTATTTGTCTCTTTCCCTTCACATATAAAGAGGATTATCCTCTTCTTTGTATATTCATATGAAAATAATCCTTCTTTCATTCATCCATCCTTGGAAGAATAAGACATGCCCTCTTCTTGTTTTTTAGATGTTGATCCTGTGTCTTCATCTCAGCCTATTCATAAAAGTGATATTTGTATTGCATTCCTCTCGAAATTGATCACCCTTGTAGCCTTGAGGAGGTTCAAAATAATTCACAGTCTTATCAAATCTCGTTACCCTCTGTTATTCCTGCTAAGCCTTACAATCAACTCATTAATCCTCATGATCAGTCCACTACTTTTAAAATTAAAATCAGAAATAAGTTGTTTAAACCTCTGAGGCTACCATATAGCCTTAGCCCTTATCCTCTTGACTCCTTTGATTATCTTCCTTGATTTTCAGGGGAGGATCATGTTACAACTGAGAGGCACCTGTGGGCCTTTGATAACTTTATTGATCAGTTTGAGATCATTCATAATGATGTTACCATGAGGTTTTTCTCACATTCCCTGTCTGGAGATGTTGTTGTGTGGTTTAGATGTATTGACTTCAGTTCTATTGGTTCCTAGACTATGCTATGCCATGTTTTTTTAAAGTGTTGGGGTGAGAACAAATACTTTGATCAATATTGGTTTGAATTTAATACCTTGAGGAGAGGGGAAGAGAAAGCCTTGGCTCTTTTCAACAGGAGGTTTTACAATGTTTATCATAGTATGTATGTGGATATCAGACCCACAGAGACTGTTGCCATGGTGTACTATGTCATGGATCAACATCCAGAGCTTGTCCTTCTCCTGAGAGAAAGGAAATATTCATCGTTAAGACATTTGTTTGAAGATGTTGTAGAGTTCGAAGAGAACATTAGGGCTAGAAAGTGGGTTCATAGGCAGGCATATCTCAAAAAATTTCATGTACGTGAGCAAGAAGACTATCAATCTGTTTCAGATTCTGAGCAAGAAGATAGTGAATATGAATTAGATCTAGAACAACAACAAGGAAGTAGGTATGATTCATAGTTGGAATCATCTTATACAACATTTGAAGATTTTTCTATGTGCAGAAGTGCATATAAATATTATGATCAGTTTCCAAGACATTTTGAGCATGCAACAATAGTTGATGGCATAGATAATTGTGTGTTCGTGGCTGATCATAGTTATGATGTTCTAAATCCTGTTGCACCATTATCTTATGACCATTCTTACGAAGAAGAGACTGCAACTATTGATGATCAAGAGTTGGTTTCAAAAGAACAAGGAGGGAATTTATTTGCAGGCAAAGAGAATTTTACAGAGGAGCAACCTGGTCTTCTAAAGAAGCTAGGATTCTGTCAGATTATTCATGATCCTGTGGCCATATACATGGAGTGATACATTTCAGATTTTCTGAAATTTTTAAATTTCATTACTTCATCAATACTCACAAGTGATTATGGTGTTATGAAAGATTTCCAATACCACACTATAGAGACTTTTCCTTTATTAATTAAGGAAAAGCATTGGGTGGAAATCAACTATCCTAGACTCGCAGAAAACATAGAGCAACATGTAAAGGAGGATCTTAGTGGGAATTTTATCTCATGTCCAGAACCTATAATTGAGTAGGTATCACCTAGTATCAGCCAGCTTGCATTAGTTCTCCACCCACTTGTGCACTCTGAGAACATCACATGACGAGTTAGCCACAATAAAGGACAAGAGTTAATTTCTTACTAGTTGAGCTCCCTTGATTATAAATTTTGTGACCCTGTGGGATTATATATGGATTTGTGTTTCCCAAAAGCATTGGAGCCTACAGATTTATTCACCTTATCATCATTTGGGGGTATAGTTAGTGTTCCAAGCCATGTCCTTGTTTGGTTGTCATACTTCCTTAGCCTTTTGTGGATTATCTACAGTAAAGAGAAGGATCATATTACCATATATTCTGGGTGGATATGGTGGATGTTTTCTTTCACCTAGCGCTTTGTAAAAATATGTTAGCTTAGGTTTTTGTATATAAATAAGCTCTATCAGGAGCAGGTGTGTTTTCTTTATGTCTGTAAGCAGAATAGTGTGCGGGTCGGCCTGGATTCCTCAGCAGGATGTTTTTGAGCATGACTCCATAGCCCAATAGTAAGGCGACTAATGCTACAAGTTCTTGGTAGCTCATAGAGAGCATACCATCCCCCATGGAGCCTAATGTTAGCACACATTATTGATCAGGGGGTGTTTTCCCTAGGAAGTGGCATTCTGGCAAAAAAAATGAAAGAAGAGGACTCAAAAAACCCATCAAATATTTTTATCCTAAGTTGGGCGATGATATGACATTTTGGCACCCTCGCAGTCCCAGTCATCTCGTCAGCTCCCTATAATCAGTGTCCATGTATGACTACCAAGCCCTCCTTGCAAGCATATAGTAAAGCCCCATAAATGGAAAACATGCAAAGAGCGGTTGTAAAGGAATAATGTCAATCTAAAGCTTCCTTATGGACATATTTCCCTATAAAGCACATAATTGTGCCTGGATCGCATCTAACATGAGGAGGCCTTCACAATATGATAGAGCAGGCACCAAATGAAAGCATTAATGCAGTGGTCTGATCACACTCTTGGTAGTTTAAGCGGTTTGGAGTATATATACTTAGTTTTGATATTTTGTTATGGTCGATGGTTGAGCTACGCTCCCGTATTGTAAAGCTTTGATGAAGCTATGGTTCTCTGATTATGTAAAGAGATTTGATATTTCTTATTCAACCTAAGTTAGGCTTCTTTTCTGTCTCTTTTTCCTCTGATATTGAATGTCTCGAGAATAGATGATCCAGTCGAGTTTTTGTAACTGTATTGTGATGTATGTTTGATTTCAGTCTGATTATAACTTCAGTCAGTTTCTTAAAACTCGGAATCGAAGAGGATCTTATTTTCTGATTTTTTTCCTCCTTGGGCTGCTAGAAGACTGGATGTCCATAGCATACCTTTACATTCTCCTTACCATTCTTCCTCCTACTCATCTATACTACACCGTACTGACTGAAATTGAGTGAAGACCTCATATGCCTGTGCATACCAGTCCAATTTTCTAAGTTAAAGCGATATCATCTTGAGTCTACACCCATGTGACCCCCCTTAAATTTATTCATTGTGACACAAAAATTGATGTGTACTGGGCTTACTCTCTCTACAATCGGAGGGTGACTTTTAGTGCTAACAAGTTCAACTTCCGGTTCTTTAATGAATATCACCCCTTTGATTTGTTTAAGTGTCGAGTCTATGTTGGGGTTCTCATGCTCAAATGAGAAAGTGACTATAAAGTTATGTTGTAATATTGTCCATTTTGTAGTTCCTCTGTGCAATTCCTGGTCTATATACCAGTTTGTTGGGATCCCTTCTAATGCCTGCACAAAATGATGAGGCCATTCCTCTGGTGGTGTCATCCTCCATAGAGTTCTGCACTTCTCCAATTTTTCTGCTGGTGCCCCTTATCCATCATATTTCTGCAGCTAGTTTCTTCCTTGTTCTATGCCAAACCTAATGTGAAATAACCACTTACATTGGTACCAATCCTTAATTGTTTCTTTGTGTGCACCCCACTATCCTGCAGGTGTTTCCTTGAGTGATATATCCAGGGCTAAGAGCCTATGATTTCCTAACATGTCATCTTTATATCATGTTAAGAATGTTGGATCATGTTGTCATTGATTTCAAAGGATTGATGTCAAATGATTAATATCAAAGGAACAATGTCTTGTCATATTATATTTATGTAGTACATATTGTCATTGTTGTAAATGAATTGATATCAATGTTTTGTCATTGATATGTGATGCATAGATGAAGATGCATCAATGTGTTGTCATTGATATATGATGCATAGATGATGTCATGCATAGATGAAGATGGATCGATGTGTTTTCATTGATATATGATGCATAGATGGATTGATGCATTAATGTATTGATCGTTGGATCATGTGGTCATGCATAGAATTGATGACAAAGGGACAATGTCATAGTGATATATTATCATGGGTTATTTCAGTTGGATTGATGTAAAGTTGACGCATTATTGTCTTGTCATTGTTCATAGGAAGTACAATTGGATGAACTCCAAAGTGGTCCCCTTATAGTGAAATCCATCACGGGAAGACGCTTTGCGGTTGAGTTATCCTAGAAGCATGGTTAGAAAACCCATGCTTAATTGTGGAATAATGAGATAAATGTTACACATTATTTTCGTCATCCCTATGATCGTTAATGATGTAAACCTATCTGTTGCCTTCAGAGGGGTCAGTGGCCTGAGTTCCTAAAGAGAGAAGGGAGAAGAAATTTTCCTGAGAAAAGAAGTTGCATTTTCCTATGTAAAAACCTTATAAAAAAGGATGTTCGTAGGTTGCTATATAGGCAGGGTGCGAGAATGACCAATTCTCGTAGGTTGCACTATAGCCAGGGTGCGAACAGTTCACAGGTTGCACTATAGCTAGGGTGCGAGAATGCCATCACGTGGGAAAAATGAGCATTTTCTCGAATCTTCTAGAAGGAGAAGCTTCTATGGTGAGGTGGCATCCGAATGGCTTGGATCTTAATCGCTTTCATGATTTAGTGGGATCATCCTAACCTCCTCACCTTATCCTCTTCAACCTATAAAAGGAGAGGAGCTCTCATGGAGAAAGGTTTCTTTGGCTTGGAATTATTGGCTTGGTTAGAGTGATTTTGAGATTTGCTTTGTCAAGACAGATTGTGAGTAGCTATCAGATCTATGGTCTCAGAATCCTTGGAGAAAGAAGTGTGTGGGGAATGAAGGACAGTTGGAAGGGACCTTACGACATCAAGGCAATGGTTGTAATCTC
>JZKD02S2223866.1:319927-334840 GCA_000966675.3 Picea glauca
ATTTGCAACACATAAATTAAGGATTACTTATGCAAAATACACATAGACAACAGCATAAAACATTGAACATCAGCACATAAACACAACAACTTGATAAAGGAGTTCACCCCACTTCAGGCTACATCTCCTGGTCTAGCTTCCAATGGATCATTATTATTAAATTGCTCAAATTTCTCAAAAACGTGCCTTAAAATGCTCAAAATGACAAACTGACTGCTCCAATGGCTCCGTAGCGTCCTAAAACCCCTGTCTGGGCTCTTTCGACACCTGAAACGGTCGAAAAATGAGAAAGATATGCCTCCTTGAAGCTCCTTCTCCAACTTTGTTGTCTCTGGTTCTACAATTCGCACCCTTGTTCTCCAAACCTAGCTCACACACTCATTTAAGTGTAAATAACCCAGTCCCATGCGCAACCGTGCATCGGTACAAATTGTAGGACGATTAAGGGCACGCCAGCCCCTAACCGCCCAGGCATCTGGGCACATGGCACATGGAACCATAGGCTGGGCGCAAAAATGGTTTAACCATTTAAACCGTGCAATGGTATAACTCCCGCGCCATTGGTCAAACCACAGGGTATACGTATTAACCATTGGTTAAAGTTTAAACCCCGCGTGCATTTTAATACACGGTTTATACCATATAACAATGCAATGTATTTGCAATACATTGCAAAATAATACAATGCAAATGTGCGCCAATCGATCGGGTCAATACATAAGTCTTGGGTCATATGCGTTAAAATGCGTCCACGGGTCAGGGATTAGCCCCGGCCCAACCCCCCTTTCCTTTTCAAACAAACATTAACTTTAAATAAATGTTTTACAACATAGTTAACAAGGAACAATTGGTGGAACTTTGGCTAGTGGAAAGTTTATAAGTCACTATAGTTGGGGGAGGTCTAGGGGTCGAACCCCACGGAATCCCCACATAATTTTATATAGCCAATGAACAAAATGAAGGGGACACGTGGCGCCCATGGATTGGGCCATGTGTCCTCATATTACTCACCACAGCCAGACACGTGTCATCATCCGATTGGACAACCACCAACCAATAAAAATGCACCACATCATCAAACTACCATGTCATCATGATGGTACAGCCCTGCCACGTGGTCGTATGGACTGTACGAACAGGTACAGTTAGCATTCCAAAATTTTGCCTGTTTGGCTTGGTGGACAGATCGCGATAACTCCTTCATACGGACTCCGTTTGCGAAAGTAAATATACCGCCCGAATCAGAGAGACGAGACGAACACAATGGCACTATTTTCGTTGCATTCTGAGCACTTTGAAAATTGAGCAAAATTTGATCCCCTGATCACCTTCTTCTTCATGGGCCACTCATACACCCAATGCACTTTAGCATCCTGCTACATTTTAAATGTAGGTTTCTCCATTCATTCTCTTATCTCGCTAAGCTCTTTGTCTATCTCAACCTTGATTTTTTGTTGGCAGTCTTTGCCTTGACCACTCCTTTGGCCTTCAGCAACCATCCTTCTCTTTCTCCACCTTCCCTTGTGGCAAGTTTGTTGTTTAGTATGCAACTGCGAGCATCTCCTTCTTTTTCTACATATCACCTGATTGTCTATTAACTGTTGCATACCTGCAAACAATCACCACAGAGCATCAACACTTTGTCTTCTTCTTCTCTTCCACCTGAAATATACAGATGAAAATTCTCCCTTAGATACCAATTTGATGTAGACAACCTACCTCGGCAGGGTCCGCTGACCTCCTGGTCACTAGATCTTGTCTCCTTCGATCTAGATTAGCTCTTCGATTACCTGTTGGAATCCCACAAACAAATACACACGTCCTTGTGAAAATCGGCTTGTGCAAACAAGAACTAGCATGAGTTCCCTCCACATGACCACTAGCTGTGACTGCACACCTCTCAATAGGTATTTCACGATTTTTCATATCAAGTCTTTGCATGTGAGTCACCCCGACTCTCTCGATCTCTGAAATCCTGACAGGGGTCTAGCGCATGCTATCTCCTCCCTTATCCTCCATCCATATGGCCCCTCACTATGACTTGGGGTGAAACCTTCTCAGCCCTTTGCAACTTCGTGTCTCGCAGAGTCGGCTTGCTTTCCCTTCCGAAACCCAAACTTGGGATTTTTGCTCACCAGATAAATGGTCCACAATCCCCGCGATCCAATGGTCCTGATCTCCCTTTCACATATCGGGACTTCGTATTTCATGAAAACGAAAGAATTCTCACCTTAGATCTTCCAATCCCCGAAACCCCATTTGCACTAGATCGATGGCTCACAACCTGGCTCGACCCAATGGCTCAGATCAACTTGCGAGTTTGCATTTCACGAGTTCTCACAATTCTTCCCTTTGACTTCCCTGAGTCACGAGTTAGTGAAATGATGATATGCTGCCACCTGTCCTCTGACAATGGAATGTCTTGATGATTTCGAAACTTGGGACTTCGCAAATTCTACTCTTTTGTCTACCTTCAAATGGTTAAGGTGCATGCACCTTACCTCTAGATAAATGGTTGATGATCCATGTGCTCAGATCCAATGGTCCAGATTTGATCTTCTCCTACGCTCATTCCTCCTCCTAAGCTTTGGATTCTTCTCCAGCTTGGAAGAATTCCTAAGTTTCAAAGGCTTTAGCCTTCAACCTATTTCCTACAAGCCCTATAAAATTTGGGTCTCGACTTCTGCTTTCCATCCTGAGCTTTCATCAATGAAACTTGACCTCGCCCCTAGCACATTCCTTGTGCTCTGCATGCATCTTTGTGCTATCTCTCCTCATATTTTTCTATGGATTGGACCTCAAAGTGTCTCGACCTTGTGCTTCTTTCTACATGAACTTTGTATGCAAAGGTACTATTCCTCCTGAGCTTACGATTTCCCCCGATTTTGGAAGAATTCAAATGTTTCAAAGGCCTCAACCTTTGGTTTCTCTACGAGCCCACTACTTGGGTCTCGTCTACATTTTTGAAGACGCTGTATCTCCTGAGCTTTGGAAATGAAATCAAACCTTGGCCCTGGTGCTCACTTGCACTCGACGTGTGACTTTGTACCTTTTCTTCTGAGCTTGTTGAAATTTCTCAGTTTCTAAGGGACTCGACCCTCTTCTTCCTTATAATACTTTTGGTGCCTTCCTGACACACTCTATGCTCAAACTCCTGAGCTTTCAAACTTGAAACAAGTTCTCTCTACACACACTCCTTATGCTCTAACTAGCCTTCAGAGGACTGTCTTTCAACACTTCATCCGAGTGTTGGCCTAGTGCACTCCTTGCATAGGTCTTTCTCCAGAGTATTCAACAACTCTATAACAACCCTTTCACTCCTTGAAGGGATATAAGTTCCCTCTTGGAAACTTATGCTCAAGAAATCCTTACTAAGCTAACAAAGTAATAACTCTGTAAGTGTATTCTCCTTGACACTTCTCTTATATCTGAACTCGAAACAAAGTTCTCCTTGTGCACTCCTTGCACTCGCTCGATGCCCACTTGGCAGAGCTATACAGAATCCTCAATAGTTCTGTCTCTTTGTTCTATGCCTTCTCTACACAGTCCTACCTCCAAGGTGTTCAACATCCTTGAGGCTTCTCTTGAGTCTGAAAACTATCCCGGTGTTCCCTCTTGTCACGTTCTCCCCTGAACTCGACAAAGATATTCATATGCACACTCCTTGTGTTGGCTACAAAAATTCTAACGTTATGTTGTGCACTCCTTGCACAACCTAAAGAACCCAGAAAAATTTTAACATCTCTCAAACAGATAATGGATCCTATCTATCCCTACAGATGGAACTTACTCATACATCTACAACATAAAATCATAAACACATAGAATACATTCATCAAATGCATAAACACACCCAAAGAATCTCATGTAGGAAAATTTGTTGTTTGTATTCATCTCAAAATGCCTATAAAATGGTTACAAAGACTAGACTGCAACAGAGTCTCATTTCTCTCCTCTCTTCTCATCTAATCTCACCTAGTCTCTCTTCCTTAATGAAAAATAATATACAAAGATATTTTACAAAAGAGGGGCTCCTTGAGCCTTTCCCTCCAAGCTACCTACTGTCATTTATTACATTGAATTACAATCAATGGTTGTCTATTCCGAATCGGATCTAGATCTCCTCAGCCTATCAACCATTAAGGGGACACCAAATCTTGCCTGCACAACTCCATGGTTTTGTCTCTTCCATCCTTACACATTAAATTACAATTCAAAATTTGAAATGAGGGATGACACCTCTCCCTCCTTGAATGTGCACTTTGATGTGATGTCTAGCTGGTGCATTGCTGAGTTGGAGTGATGTTCCTGCTGAATGGTGGTTGAGGATGATCTGTTGGGGTACATGGCTGGTACATATTTGAGTTCCATTGATATATCTTATGATGTATTATTGGAGGCATATTTTTTGGATACCTTGGTGCATGAATTTGGCATGTGGTTGAGATACATATTGAGAAATGTAGTTGATGAGTTGATGAGGTGGTTATATTGTACATCATTGATGAGTCATAGCTTATCTATAGTTGATGCATGTTTGGTACACTTTTGGTACATTGTTAGAGGCACCTGCTAGAAGTATGATTGGCACATGGCTTATGGTTGGTATGGCATACATGCATGGGAACACATCTTGATTGTAGTTCATCTTGTTGAGGTTTGGTGCATGGTTGATGCACTTTCTTGGTAAAGGTGGTGAGACATGTTTAGTGCAATGTTGATGCACTCATAGATGGTATATGTTTGTGAGTGATAGTACTTGGCCAAAATACATCATTGGTATTACTTGTTTATCATATAATTTGGTACATGATGTATGGGATGACATAGTTGAAACACTTGATTGATTGATATACATGGTTGTGGCACTTGGTTCATGGTAGAGGCATATCATGAGTGACATGACACTTGTTTGAGGCACATGGTTGACATGTTGGTAGAGGCATTTGGTTGGTACATAGTTGGCACATGTTCTTGGCATATGGTCGATACACTTCATTGATGATATCTTATGGCATATTGTATGGTATTGATGTACACGGTTGATGTACATGGGGGCTGTGCACGGGTGGCACACAATATGGCACAAGATCTACATGGTTGATGTTTTGTTCATGATTCTCTATTCATTATTGACATATATTTTGCTTCATGATGTATGGTATGGCATGAGTTCAATGTATGGATAGTTCCAAGGATCATCATAGAAAGAGCGGATCACTCTTTATAAGTTGATATATGTTTTGATTGAGTAGTAGCAATTGTAGTAGAAGCAGAGTGCAGTGGTAGAATATGATTCATCTTACAAATAATATAGGGGGAGACATACCCACAGGGGGAGGCATTATTTTTCCCATGATTCCAAGAGGAGAGATTTATCAGATGCAAGGTAAATACTTGGAGAAAGAGCATAAAGACATTGTTCTAGGGGGAAAAATGGTCACAGGGGGAGTATGAGAGATATGTCTTCAACATTACATCAAAGTGATATCTCTTGTTCAAAAGAGGAGAGATTATTCAAAGGAAGATCAAGGAATCCAGGTAAGGGGAGCAGCCCCAAGGAGACTTCAGGAAAAAGGAGAAGCCCCAAGGAGAGTTCAGGAAGGGGGGGAAGACCCAAGGAGAGAACTACCCTTTACCATTGATGTCAAAGGGGGAGAGATAGTCACATTGATGTGATTGACATGACTATTGATGAAGAGCAATTCCATGTCTACATGTTGCCATCAATTATTGTGTTGACATCATTGTTGGCATTGCCATCAATGCCAAAGGGGGAGATTGTTGGATTATGTTTTCATTGATGTCAAAGGATTGATATCAAAGGAACAATGTCTTGTCATAGTATATTGATGTAGTACATATTGTCATTGTTGTAAATGAATTGATATCAATGTGTTGTCATTGATATATGATGCATAGATGATGTCATGCATAGATGAAGATGGATCAATGTATTGTCATTGATATATTATGCATAGATGATGTCATGCATAGATGAAGATGGATCAATGTGTTGTCATTGATATATGATGCATAGATGGATTGATGCATTAATGTATTTATCGTTGGATCATGTGGTCATGCATAGAATCAATGACAAAGGGACAATGTCATAGTGATGTATTGTCATGGGTTATTCCAGTTGGATTAATGTAAAGATGACTCAATATTGTCTTGTCATGGTTGAACTCCAAAGTGCACCCCTTATGGTGAAATCCTTCATGGGAAGACGCTTTGCGTTTGAGTTATCCTAGAAGTATGATTAGAGAACCCATGCTTAATTGTGGAATAATGAGATAAATATCAGTGAATTTGTTAGTGAAACTACCCTATATGGATAGTGCTTTTCATGCCATTTTTGGTGGTATGTGGAACGTCACATAACTCCTCATGGTTTGAGAGTTATGGCCTTACAAATTTGGAGAACCCTCATGTGTTGGATAGAAGCTCGAAAAGGTCAAAGAACTCAAAGTGTTTACAAAGAAGAAATTATTTAAATAATAAAGTGAAGTGATGAATTCAAAGAGGATTATTTAAATAATAAAGTTAATGGATAACTTTATAATTATGGAAGGTGGTTATAAATGGATTAACCCTAAAAATAAGGAAAGAGGGTAAATGGACAAGTGGCCATGTGAAAAAAGTGGCTAAGCGGAAAAAGCTGGATAAAGGTGTCCATGTGGAAAAAATGGTTATGTGGATAAAGTGGATATCCGAACAAAGTGGGTAAGTGGATGCTTCTAAAGGAAGCTTCTTGGAGAGTATAAATAAGAGGCAAGGGTGTCTTGTAAGAACACCTCTCTTGATCATATGTTGAAGATATATTATGAATAAGAGAGTGATTGCAAGTTCTTATGGACGCATCAAAGTTTTTGTGAGTATGAGATATTGATGGTGAAAGTTTTGGAAGTTCAAAAACCCTATTTTATGAAGGATCACATGGGCTGCAGTGAGCCCGAGCGTGAACATACATGGGCTATAGTTAGGTAGGGAACATACACATGCAAGATCAAAGAGCGTATAGTTGGAGAAATTCATGGAGACTTCAGGGTGAGCTAGTGTCAGGTTCCTCAAGTCTGAAGTAAGTTACAGATATGCATTCTATGGGCTTAGATCTCCCTTAGAAGTTCTAGTATGGTTGCATGATTGTTTTGATTGATACTTGTGCTTATTATATGGTGAATGCTTAATGCATTATTGGTATGGTTGTCATGGCTGTCATGATATGTTTTATGTTGGTTGATTGATAGAGTGAGCAACAGTCTTATGTGTCGGTACTGATATGGTTGTGTATATATGATTAAGTAGCATTCATAGTGTATGGGTGAGAAGCATGAGTAAGTTTTTGGAGAGAATATATTTGTTGTGATTGGTTATGGTACATATTGGACAATGAAAGGAAGAAGTGGATGTGACTAAAGTTTGTAGAGGATCTGAGTGTTTCAAGGAGATAAAACCCTAGTTGTTCACAAGACATATGCAGGATGCAGTACAAATAGGTCGCGTACATACGCGAGATGTACTACTGGTAGGGCACGTACATACATGTGCTCCACCATTGACAGGTCACATACCTATTGACAGATTAGTATCTGTTGAGTATTGAATCCTCTTCTCAGTTGGTGTTGAGTTGTGTAAGTTGAGTCTTGCATTGCAGAGTTGGTGCTCTTGTGGAGTTGATACTCTATTCAGTTGTTGTTGATAAACCCCAAGGACTATTGTCCATAATAAAAATAAAATTTTACATACATCTTGTGTTATTTTTGTTCCTTGTGGTGATGGCTTATTGATGATCTATGTTGTTGATATATGTTTACATACAAATGGTTATAAATTGACAGTAATAAGTGTCGAGTAAATTGTGATTGTTAACTAAGGATTTTTTGTGAAAGGAAGTGAGAAAGAACCCTACACTGATTCAACCCTCCCTCTCAGTGTGATCAGTGTGTCCAACAAATAATTTTTATAAGAAATTCATGCCATGGAAGCTGGGAGGTTCCCTTATCTCCGTACCTACTCATCTTACTGTGCGGTCTATTCTTGCGCATATTCTTGTGGAGACTTTGTGTAACCTATGCTGCAAGTTTTCTAAGCCCATATATAAGTCTGACGCACATGAGGTGATGCTTCTCCAACTGAGTACCCCATATGAAGTTAGGCTCACATAATATTCTTCTCACGCAGTTGTTCTGTACAACTGGTTAATTTCCTCTAGGTCTAAGAAAGTAGGTTCTACAAACCTTTCCCCTTCTGATGGGTGCAATGGTGCAATGAATCTATATTATCCTAACTTGAATGTCATATTCCTCATATTTAAGTAGATTATGGCCTAATTTTCAAACACCCAATCCAAGCCAAGAAATGTTGGATAAGGTGTGTTGACGATTGAAAACGTTAATGTAATTTCGCCCAGAAAGTGTTGCTAAAGCCTATTATTATAAAATAAACTAAATAATACTAGTAGGTGGGACCCCCTTGAAGTATTGGAGAGCATATATGTTCATTTTTGATGCTATGATGATGTGATAAAAAGCTTTACATGGTTGATGAGATATTGTTCACATTGGTATAAGTTGAGCTTTTGAGATGTTGTTCCTTCATGTTACTATAGCTTGCTATTCATTAATGGTATTTATTCTTCTCCCACCTGCACAACAAACATGTTAGTGAAAATTGTATGAAATGCAGTTTTGAGAAAGGAAAAGTAATATAACAAATGAAAAGGGGGCCTAGTTCTGTAATACTACATGTTTAAAAATACTTCTTGATTGTTGTTAAACCCTAGATAACAAGAAAATGGCTATGAAATTGTGTTTAAATTACATAATTTATATGGATGTGGTTGAAGAGTTGGTGGCGCTTTTTGGAAAGGTGATAGTAAAAATGGTTACACAATGGTTAATGGAATTACGTAGCCAATATATATATGATATGAAATGTTGGTGGCATATTTGGCAAGATCATAGCGCTAATGGTTATGCAAATTGTTATATGAAATTTGGATTATGCTATGGCTTAAGTTAGAAAGGTCGTATGGTCTATTGGTTTTAAATGTGTTGATAGTATTGATGCATGGGTTGATTAATGGTGTTAATGGAGGGCTCGTTGCCATGTACTATTGAATTAATGAATTATGAGTGGAGGTGACATGCATTTACTACATGCCACCTTTACCCTTCCCATTGGTTGCCACCCTTGTCAGACTATTGTTTGATCTTGTTGTTGTGTTTATGCTCCGCAATTTTAGCAAGATGAAACCTCTCATCCACCTCTTGTCTTAAGGATTTTGATTAACAGGTATGTCTTTTTTGGCTATTTGTGACTTCACTCTGGTTATGAAATGATTACTGGCTCAGGTGTATGGGTTTGTGTTTTTCCTGAGTGTTGCAACTGTGTGAAATGTTGGTTCTTCAATGAAAAATGGATGGTTCTTATTGCAATATTTTGAGTTTGTATCGGTCTTCTTGGTGATATCTCTCTGTTACCACTACTGGCTTAGTTGGAGGCTTTTGTTGTTGGGTTTCTTGGCTGGTCGTCCCCATGCATGCACATCACTTTCCCAGTCTCTGGTTTTTTATGGGTTTAATGGATGAAAGCATTATTCATCACTATGTTTTGTTCATTTGGGAAATGGTTGGTTTCCTCATTAAAGGACACAAAATGGGCTCTCCTGTTCTTACTCGGCCTTGTCATCACCTCAGTGTTGTGGTTGTTTTAAGAACCACAAGGGTTACACCCTATGCGAATTAAGAATCATTATCTATCAGGATTGGAGCATCGCTCCTCTGTGATAGCCCTTCTATCCCGGGACTTGTCATCTACCTGCGAATAATTCATGGTTTCCTCTTTGTATTCACTGTTGGTATCAGGGTTTTCCACGATTGAAGAAAGTTGGTTATAGCTTTCCTACATTAGTCACAATGAGAACCTTTAACTCCACAAGTCCGAAGGTTGACATGGAACACCAACCTGGCTTGTTGGTTCTACCACTCGATTGTTGGATGGTTGTATATTGCCAACTATTTATCTAAGTACAGACTCGTCCAGTTGGCTATATGATAGTCATGTTGGTTTGGAATTGAGTTTCTACCTCTGTAAAACGTTGGTGAGCCCTGTTTTTTATCTACATGACTCAAGTTCATAGTCACCCTCCTTGTGTCAAATGACTTAGTATTATTAATTGAGAAGGCTCTACCCTGATTTGATTCAATGTGAGGGTATGCATAGCTACCACAACTTGGTCGATTGATTGATTTCCTACCATAGTGGAAAATTGTTGGTTTTTATACAGTTAGTAGTATTTTCACTTATGATGATTTGTATGAGGGTTGGAGTTGGTTACAAGCGCTTGGTGTTGTTCACACATGTCGCATTCTGTATGGTGTTTGAAAACTAAAATAATGGGCATGGTAACTGTGGTTGTTTTTGGGGTTGAATGACTAATGAATTGGATAACTATATCCCCTGCATATTTGTTCTTGTTCGTTGTGTAGACCTGAGTGTGCACAACATAGTCGATCACGAGTGACTAAATCGAAGAAACCTCATATTAAATCGATAGCTCAACGTAATATGCTAAGTTATTATCGTGACTGGGTGTTTGCTGTGATAAGTGGAAATGTTACACCATGTATTTTTGTTAGCTGTGCACTATGTGTAATATGGATAGCTTGTTTTTTATACTCAGGGATACCCACAGAGTTTTAATCGTGTTATTTTTTGCAATCAACCACTGGTTAAATCAAGCATGTTATTGGTGACAGTCAGATTGGATAGGTGGCCCAATTTTAAGTCATATTGAATTATTTTTGTTTTTTACAGTGGCAGAACTACATTGCCCGGGCAAATGACTCCTACGTAGCTTGTGTCTAAATGATGACTGTTGGTTGTATGATTAATTATCATTTTAGGCATGGAAATTTGGTCTTGATTATTGTGGTTACTGCATATGTATGTGAACGAATATCATGGAATTTTTGATAGGCTCTATCACAGTAATAATGACTTCATTATTATTTTGAAAGCATGAATTTTGAGTATAGTTGTGGATTGAAGAAATGCATGGCAGTAGCTGATGTTGATGATTACAGTTTGGAATTGGGTGCTTTTTGTTAATTTTTATGAAATGCAGATTGTGTAGATGAAGGGAACATAGCCTCTTAAAAATTGTATGGAACACTTATTGTTTTGTAATGACACTGTATTGGAAATTTTATTAATGAAAAATAAACTAGTTAAATGCACAAGAATTATTATCTAGTCAAATGATTGTTGGTTGATGCATCTTTTCTTACTGCATAATTTTTTATGTATCGCTTGATTAATTTCAGGAACAATAAACGTTATCCTCCCCTTCCATTATCACACTTTCCGCTAATTACAAACCCTTCACATATCCCATATTCATTTTTTCACTCCATGTTCTGATATTGATTACAGGCAAGAGAATTTATGTGTTAAGTGGATGAAAGTGGAAGTGTCTTGGGTGAATTGCAGTGAGGTTTTATTGGTTTGATTTACAGTTGATTTTTTTTGTCATTGAGAAGTGACCATTTATTCTCCCCTTTCATTATATCATATTTCCGCTCAATAAAAACCCCTCACATATTCCAGGACACTGTTTCACCCCCCCTGCTCGTTGATTAACATTAAAACAATTTGTATGGATTGGATTGCACGAATCTGATACATTCTGAGCCAAATCTATTTCATATTTTTTGGAGTTGTCATGTATGGTTATTTAAAAGACTATTTTCTAATTGATCAGACATGCAGGATAAGTTTTTTTAGTCGAGGTGGCCATGGCTTAGGAAACAGAGGTAGAGGTAATTGGAACCGAGGCCCAAGAAGCCCTAGGTTCTCCATACATTTTGACGTTGATTAAGAAGAGCTTGGCCAATTGTTTCATGCCAGATTCTTTTATTGGATTGGGTAGAGAATAGTCCAACCTAGGCCTAAAAGGCCTCCTTTCCAAGATCTGCAAGCCCCAGGTATATCTGTACGTCCTCATGTCTCCTTACAACCTGAGGTCCCTGAAAATGATGGATGGCATGAGATTGTCCACTTGACAATCTCCCAACATCGTGGCTGAACGAACTTGACTTTGCCTATTCCTCCACCTTTGAACCCCATTTTCCAGGCTACCCCTAACCACTCGCTAGTGCAATTCTCCCATTCTACCAAGAGATTGAAGACTGAATCCCACCATGCATTTGATAAAGGAAAAGCCACTGATGCCCCTTTGTTACAGATAAATCCCCCTGTGGACAAGTGGATTCTCTCTTGGGCTGTAGACTCCTAAGACCAAGACATAAAAGTTCTATTGTGGACATTGACTTTCCTTTGCATCAAGCTAAACTATTCAAAGAAGAAGAAGGAAGAAGGGTAAATACCTTTTACCAACGTTTGTCCTTTCTTGATCTAAGTTGATATTGATCTCCAATTTCTTTAGAAGGTCATGCAATACAATGAGAAACAACAATGATACATACTTCCTACTCTACCATGATTAGCTTCATAATGGATCTATGAAAGAAACAAGTTCATGAAACATACACAAACTTTAAATGAAACAGGCCAAGCATAGATTTATATTAATGAAAACAAAGTGAGATGCTTACAGCAATGGATGTAGGTGCAACAACTTTACCAAGCTCTCTTTGTCTAGACCCTTTCTCAAATAATCCAAACAAAATGTTGATGCTTCAATGATATCTCACTTATGAGATCCTAAGTTTGATACTTCAAAATGCCTCTCCTTTCACCATGAAGAGGCCTCCTTATATAGGCTTGGAGAGGCCTAACCACTTAAGAGATCCTTGGGATAAGTTGAGGATTCTTCTCATTTAGTTTTGGATCTTCCCTAAGGTTTAACCTTGACCTCAGATCAGAACCCAACCAACTCTAGATATGAAGGGATTCTTCCATGATTTCTCTCAACAATCCAAATATTTTCTCAAAAAAGGCTAGCGCTCCCTCAGAATGGGGCACAGAGCGTTGGAACGCTCCCCCAAAAGAGGTCACAGAGCATTGGCACTCCCTAACAATGTATAGGGGAGCGTTGCCTTCCAAAATTGATTTTTTAGTGGTTTTCGCAGTGGAAAAAGACTTGTACTCTTTGTCAAATGACTTCTCCTCTTCAAAACCAATCTTTTGAGGTGTCTTGTAAGTGTTCTTGATAATGTCGTCTGAGACACAACATAGGCAAGATGACAGTATGATATTTGTGACACTTGTGGATGAAATGCGACACTTGTGACATTTGGTAATGACGACACTAGGCCATCATCGTAATGAGTAATTTTGATGTGTAACAGATTGCCCCCCAAAGTACAAAGTTAGAAGATGAGAACTGATGACTGAAGTACTTTGTAGAATTTTTCAAGAAAGCATAGGAACTCAAAGAACCTGATAGAAGCTAAACACAATGATCAAAAAAATATTATGACATGTTTCAAACCCAAGGTAGACATACCTATGCTTGAGTGATAAATACTTTCAAGGTATGGCCACCATAAAATACACTGCGAATCCATAATTATATTGACAAAAAGTTATAGCCACTAAGGATACAATGTGGATCTATACTCCTATGACCTGAACTAATCGTATCCATGAAGAATACACAGTGGATCTACGAGATGACAAGACATAACCACAACCAATACAAAGTGGATCTATGTAACAATATATGTGTCAATGTTAAAAAAAAACTCCATCGTAACCTGGGCAAAGTATATATAAGAGTGATGACTCAACCCAGGGTCTTCTTACCGAACCCTTACTTCTTCCAGTTCATTAAACAAAGGAAGAGGGACTTACCAAAGGTGAGTTATATCAATCATGTGTTACCCTCCTCGACATTGTTAGACTAAAAGAAGGTACTCGTCTATCTGGATGGGGGAAAAATTGAAGGAAGCAAGCCAATAAGTTTTTGAGAACATTACCAGTAATTCTTATAGTCGCCCTTGAACACGACATTTTATCTTTGCACATGTTTCAATCCACTAAACCTCTAAATTGAACCAATCCTTTGAGTTTCCTTACTCCTTTGGGTCACCGAACGAAAGTCACAGTATCCACTACATTATCAAGTTTTGGTCCATGTCAAGTTTTTGTTGTCATGCTTCAGTGTTCAAGGGAAGTATCTGCCTCAAGAGTCAACCATCACAAATACATGTTTCAATACCCATGTCAGTCCATTTTCATTTGATCCAACAATTACATATCTATGTTAGTTTCATTTCATTGATGGGGTATACACCAAGGCCCTCCTTCGAAGAGTCTATTCCTGTTGACTTCAGCACATTATCTGGGAACTAGACTTAGAAACTAGTTAGTACATTGGGACCTACATGCCTCAATGGCAGTCCACCTCATGTCCGACAGTGGGTTTACATCATTGACCTCTGATCGGATGATTCCATGAAGAGATCTTGGTGAATCTATTTCACCTACATCCATGGCTGTAAGCATCTCACTTTGTTTTCATTAATATAAATCTATGCTTGGCCTGTTTCCTTTAAAGTTTGTGTACATTTGATGAACTTGTTTCTTTCAGAGATCCATTATGAAGATAATCATTGTAGAGTAGGAAGTATGCCTCGTTGTTGTTTCTTATTGTATTGCAAGATCTTCTGAAGAACTTGGAGATCAAGATCAGCTTGGATCGAGCAAGGACAAACGTTGGTAAAAGGTATTTACCCTTGTTCCTTCTTCTTATTTGAATAGTTTAGCTTCATGCAAAGGAAATTTAGTGTCCACAATAGCACTTTTCTGTCTTGGTCTTAGAATTCTTGAGTGTTAAGAACCAAACATCAATATAGCATAGAAAAACTTCAGGAAAGGTACTCAACGCCTTGAAAAAGAGATAATTTCAGATAATAAGCCTCTTCGAGGGGGCAACCTCCT
>JZKD02S2223866.1:349734-360532 GCA_000966675.3 Picea glauca
TTGCCTTTTGTGTGATAGATAATTCAAAATTTATGTGACAAGCATCTAGTCTTTCCTGTGAACAAAGTGCATTTTGAGGATGAAGGTTTAAAGTTTCTTCTTCTAGTTGCGTAACATCTTCTCAAATCAGTTGCATAGGAGTACTAGAACATTCAAGATGATTTTCATCGCTTAAGTGTTCTTCAATGACTGATTTTAAATGTTGATTAGAGCATTAGTTACAAGAATGAGGGTATTCACCTTGAGCCAGAAACAAATCTTCTTCCATACTGTTCGAAGACTGAAAATACAATGATTCAAAGGAAAAACCAATTTGGTTGTCAATAAGAACCTGGTCAATAGATTCTACCTCCCTGGCTTGTTCAACATTATCAGAAAATTTTTTCTCTTCTTGCGAAGAAGATTGTTCTAGCAGTTGAGTGATAGGATTTGCAATTGGTTCTTCATTCATGATTGAACATGACTAGATGGAAGGGATGGAAGCATCATAGAAGAGATTTAATGCCAATGTCATGTCATCAAGATTAAATTTACAAAGGATATGATAGACTCTTGTCAAAAAGTCTTCTGAGGATGAATCGCCATTGATTAGCGAAGTATGAAATTCTTCACATAATTGATCAAAATCATAAATTTCAAAAGCATCTAGAAACTCATCTACAAATTGAAACCAATAAAAATGTGACATGATGGAAAGTATTCAAACCAATGTTTAATCCGACCTCTAAAAGTAAAATCAAAATGTCTACATAAAACTCTTAAATCTGAGATGTCATGTTTGATGCATTTGCAGCAAAACTTGTTAAGGTGGTCTTTAGCAGATATATTGCCTTCACCATCAAAGGTGAGTTTGGACAGGCGAGAGACTGTCTCGTTGGGAACATTGGTTAATGAGAATTTGAAAGCATGTCCCAACACAGTGATTTGGGGATCCATGGGGGAAATTGAATACATTTAAAATAAAGTCTCCTACAAGGCCAACTTGTCAGTCGGCCCTCCTTCTAGCACCATTTGTTGACGGGCGAAATTGAACGCTCATCAACTGGAGGAGTGGTTCTGGTCCAGGGTTGTCTAAATAACCCAAGCCATTTGGGATGATCCACCCCGACGGGTTTAGTGGCTCCATTGGCTGATCTAAGTCCTAGGCAAACGAAAGAAAACTAAACTAAAGGAACTAATCTAAATGAAAAAAAAGCAACTACAACAAACTATATACAAATCTGAAATATATATATATTGTTTACTATCTAATATTATAGAGCAATCATTCTACTTATTAAATGTTCATCTTATCAATACAATTAAATCTCAATTACATATGTACAGTATTTATAGAATACAAATTTTAATCGAAATTTGTAAAATCATTTGTATTATGATAGTGAAACTATTGTTTTTTATTTTTATAATTTTTATGAGAAAGAAATAAAATGAAAATTAACTAAGCTGAGCAATTAAAATAATAATCCTAACTGTAAATATGAACTATATATCTATCTAAACTTACTAAGAATTCTAAAATTTATTAACTATTAAATAACAAACTGACCTGAAGTAACGCTTCCTATTTGTCCTATGCATAGTACTTGATTTAGCTATTTGGTGGGAAGAAACCCGCACCAGATTATCCACAAGCTTCTCGTAAACAGGAAGCACTAGTGCTCTTTGAATATGAATGGAAGAACAAACAAGACATAAAATGGCAACAATTTTATAATTTACAAATCATCACAGTTAGATAAATCCCTGTGGGAAGATTTGTACAGAACAGATCATTTAACGAAGAAGATAAACCTTTATTCATTAAATTGAAACAGAGTAATTGTTGTACTAAAAATGAGATACATAAGATATGGAAATAATTTAAATCATAATGCATCAACCTGTAACAAGTCTTGATATCTAAAGTAGTCAATGACTTGATCAAAAATTAAAATGCACAAAACTTGAACGAAAGTATGATAAATTGAAAGCTAAAGTTGTTACAAAAGATCCACTTCCATTCGAGTCTGTATCATCATAAATCCATAGTCTTTGTTCTCCCAACAGTGATGGGTTCATTAAAAAAATTAATGAGTATATAAAGGCCATAGGGTAAAACATCCCTGTGGGAATTATCAGAAATTGTTTACAAAAAAATCTGGGAACAATCTCCCAAGTCTCTATTTCTGCCTATGACTAACAACTTAAAACAAAACTATATCACAAAAAGCATGTTCTAAACTGCCACAACATGTCCAATTTTCCATTGAAATTCATATGTACCTGTAGGTGGACAAGAATAAACAAGTTTAGATAAAGTTTTATTTGTAAAATTAACAAAAATCTAATTTTTATGACTAGCTATAGAATCTCACGATTCTATAGTTGGTCATATTTACAAACATAATCATTTGAAATCAATCCAAATGATAACAGAAATACATTCAACCTATTAAACAAATCCTTAATTACTAATTTAAAGCAAAGCAAATCATTCACGCTAGAGGTAACCAAATCTTTTATGCCAATTTGAAACAAACGAAATCATGTCCAATTAACCGAATGGTAACATGGATATATGTGATCTATCAACCAACCTTTTTATTACCAATTTGAAACAGACAGAATCATTTTGACAATTCAAAACCAACGAAATCATTTTTTTGAATCAATTTCAGTCGAAACTGACTATAATCGATCAAACAAATCTTTCGTACTCACTTAACACAAATGCAATAGTTTATGTCAATTCAAAACTTAACAAAATCGTTGTTGAATCAAAACAAAACTAACAGAATTGTTTTTTAATTCAAAACTAACAGAACTATATCAAACCAATCTTTGATACTAATCCAATGCATACAAAAACGACTATGCTAATTTGAGGCGTGCAACATAGTTTCTGAATCAAACCAAACAGAAATAAATCGAACTAACTCAGGGCCGACACAATTGTTATACTAATTCAAGAGCAATAAAATCGTATTAATCAAACATAGTTATATTTGATTTTAGCAAACAAATCTTTTGTACATGATTCAAAACGACATCATTCTTGGTAGTTTGAAAATAACAAAATCGTTTTGAATCTATTCAAACAAACAGAACTAATTTGGAGCAAACACAATTGGCTAACCAAATCATTCAAAAATCGATGTTGAAATACATACCTGGGATGTAAAAAAAATGATTCGGTCAGGATAACTTTGAGTTGACAAAGGCAGTAGCTGCCTCAACATTCCTGAAGACAATTGAACCCATAGTATTTTGCTTCTTCTCGTTGGCTTGTAGCCTGTCCTTTTCCTTTGACAACACAGTAACCCGTTTCTCTAATGATTTAATTTTAGATTGCAACAGAGGAACATCCATGTAGTAACGTTCAAGCAAAGAATTGCATTGAGTACATGATGGTTGATTGAGCCTTGGCATTATAGGTGAGGGTTCTTTCAAGTTACCAGGGGTTCCACAGTGAAGCTTAATTCCTGGGAAGTTAGGGTCGTCCTTGAGGCATAGTGGTAGGTTGGAAAGATAGTCATAGGGTTCCACAGAACAGAGGCTGTGAGAGTAAGGGTATTCCTTGGCCGAAAAGTGTTCAATCTCAGAGTCTGAATCCTCTCTCAAAACAATAGGCTTCTGGTCAACGTTTTGTTTGGGCTTGTTCCGAGCACATCTAGATATCTATCGTGCATTCCTCTTTCCCTTACTATTGAAACCAGTATCACCTTTTCCTTTCTTTCTTACAGGCCTCTTGACGGTCTTGGTATTGTCTTTGGCACATGGGTCAGCCATGGTGTCGGGTAGGTCAATGTTGGGACAATTCGAGGGTTTGATAGGGGGTAGAAGGGTAGGAGGTGGCATGACAGGCCCAACTAGGGTTTCAGTGACCACAACCTTGTCCACGTGGCCACACTCGGGAGTGGCAAAGCCATTCCTTGATAGGAAGGCTTGCCAACAGTCACCAATAAGCTTCAAATTATGGACAATAATGATTTTGATCAAGCAGTGATGGAAAAGGCTGCTATCATCCTTCTCATTCTTAAATCATTTGGACATTTTATACAGGCTGCATAGGAGGTAGTGAGGCATATTCAGAGGGTAGTCTATAAAATTCATAAGCAACCTGAGATGATAAAGAAACACCAAACCATAACGACCTTCGCAAGTCATGAATTGCTTAACAATTGCTAATAGATCATGCCACCTGGTCTTAAGGGCAGTGATAAGCATATCTCTATCACAACTAACAATCTTCCTCGATGTGAATAGGAGTGGCCATGGCACCTCATCCACTTTTGAATTCTTAAACCAGCTCTGCCCTTTAGCTGGTAAGCTTGTATTTGAGCTAAGGATTTCCTCATTTAGCTCGAGTTGCATATCCCCGACCTTAGCCCTGCATCCATCTAACATGAGGGCAAACTGTTGGGTGACCGTAAGGTTGAAACCCTCAAATTTTTGGATAAAAACTAGCCAGCCACTATTCTCCAGGTCTTCACGAGCATTGTCAAATAGCAGGAGTGTTTGGATGCCATGAGGTTCTATGCGCACCACAGGTGCCATAAGAGAGAGCACACAATGAGCCGTGTAAAGGGACAAGGGTTTGGATAGGGTATACCCAGGACCGAAAGCTCAGAAATTTCCCCAAAACCAACAGAGGTAACCCGAGATACAAGGCAGGCATTAATGCCTAAGTCTGCAAGGGTGGTGGAATGAAACAAACCCATGAAAAACATTCATATCGAATGTACAATCGACGATGCTATGGAGATTCAAATTACTATTGATGTGTGTCAAAAACAATGTAAACGACATGCCAAACAAACAACCATTAAAAACCATGACAAGTCGATCTGAATATTTGAACAAACAACAACATTTGTATGATTTAAAACAAAACAATATTTCAAATTTAGGACCAAAGATTTGATCATAAAATTTATGCGGTGTATGAAACCATTGCACCATGGGTCTAATCATAATGTTAATGCGTTCTCATGAAACCATTGCACCAAGAAATTTGATCAAAGACAATAGAACATCAAACCATCATTGTATCAAGGATTCAATCACAATCACCAGAATACCATTGCATCACAAACTTATAAAATGAAGTCATATTAACCCAAAATGCAAAGTGAGTAAAGGTTTGGTGTCTTGCCAATTGTGTGACCATTATTGAGTCAAATGTGAAATGACCACATGAAAAAGATTATTCATAATAATCCAGTGACGATTTTAATGCCATCGACATGAATTCCAATTCAAGGTTTTCATGCTCACATTCGTGAAAATGAAAACGAAAGGCAAGTGTGTGAATGCACAAAATAATAGTGTCATTTTGTTTTAAAGGATTGTGACGAGTATTGAGGGTTCAACACCCTTATGTGGGAATCTTGTAAGAAAAAGATAAAAATGAAAAATGGTTGCCAACAGGACTCAAGGGAATCGAGGCAGAGGAGCATCGTTGTAGGCACCACCAACACCGCCAGTGCCACCACCACCATCGTCGGAACTAGCTCTCATACTGCACTCTTTGGAGGCCATAAATGAGACTTTAAAGGGGTGATAACCAGCGGGGATCGAAGTGGAACCCTGGCCATCTAGAATGGGTAATCCAGAAGCGTTGAGGGATTCAGGGGGAGGACCTCCACATGAAGACATCACTACAGAACTACAAAATATCAAACTTTCAGAGTTTGTCGGGGGTCATGCCAGTGAACACATGGAAGCATGGTTGGAAGGCATGACAAGGTGTTTTGCCTTAAGGGAATATGCGTCCACCTCAAAGGAAAATATAGTGATTTTTCAGTTAAGAGATAGTGCCTTGAACTAGTGGGGCAACCTGGAAAGACAACTGCATCTTACCCCAGACGCTGTATCTTGGGAACTTTTCAAGGAGAGGTTTCAAAGGAAATATCTTCCAGCTTACTATGAGGAACAACAAGTAGGAGCATTTCATGCCTTAGTACAGGGAAACAGGACCATAGGAGAATATGAGATTAGGTTTATGGAATTGATCAAATATGTTTCATACATGGATAATGACCAATGATAGGCAGAATGCCTCATCTATGGGCTAAACCCTAAGATAAGGGCTATGGTGCAGATGTGGAAACTGTCTTCAATAGCGGAAGCTATGGAAAATGCGCGTTATGCAGAGGAACACATGAAATTAACCGGAGGTACGAGACTGACCTTTCCACATCGTCTTGGATTCGTAGGGAAGGCCCCTAGGACATTTTCTAGGGGAGGGGGCTCAAGGCCACCTCCATATGGTAACAGAGTCACACCACGGATAGTAGCCACAGGGATTTCAATGGCAGCGAGTGCAACATCTCATTCATCACCAACGACACAGGTAGGTCCATGGCCATCTCAGGGAACAACTAGCAGGGGTAGCGGTTCCAGGGGAAGGAACTCATTTAAGAGACATTCACAGAATAGTGCGCAGGTTCAATCTCGTGTTACCTGTTGGGGATGTGGAGGACCCCATTACCAGCATGACTACCCAGAGTTACATTTAGGATTTGTGCATAGAGAATGAAAGGCCCCAATGGGAAGAGCAGGTAGCAGCCACTAGATTTACGCAGTGGTTAATAATCACTAGGCCAAACATCAATCCACGGTGATGGAATCATCAGGTATGCTAAATCATTTCAATGTTAATATTTTATTTGATTCCAGTGCAACAGATAGTTTCATTTCACCATTTGCAATAGAAAAGAGTGGGTTGGCAGCCTACGAGCATGATGACTTTAAACAAGTCGAGATGGCTTCGGGGAAAAAACAAGTGGTAGGACCTAGCATTGATAATTTTTAGTAGACCTGGGAGTGTGTACTACTAGGTTGAAGGTATACATCACTGCTCTCGGGGCATACGACGTAATCATTGGAATGGATTGGTTAGAAGCTCATTGAGCTTTCGTAGATTGTTTCACAAAAAGGGTGCTCTGTGTAGACGACGAAGGAAGGACAATAGAGATCCAGGGTATACGGAGAAAGGTGTCATTATGATTTATCTCAACTATGAAGGTTAAGCGATGCCTGAGTCAAGGGTGTCGGCTTTATGTTGTTGAAGCAGTGAATGAAAGAAAGGGACCCTCATTAGATCAGTACTCGATATTATCAGAATTTAAGGATGTTTTTCCGAACGAGTTACTAGGGTTACCTCCTGAGATGGAGCTTGATTTTATTATTGAGCTAAAACCTAGTGCAGAACCAATTTCCAAGACTCCGTATCGAATGATAGTGCCAAAACTTTGTGAGTTGCAAATGCAGTTGAAAGAGTTACTGGACTTAGGGATAATAAGGCCCAGTGTTTCACCTTAGGGTGCACCAGTAATTTTTGTAAAGAAGAAGGATGGATCCTTATGACTATGTATAGATTACAAGGACTTGAACTGCGCTACAGTGAAAAATAGGTACCCAATGCCATGAATTGATGACTTCTTTGATCAGATGAAAGGAGCAGCGGTATTCTCAAAGATTGATTTTCGATCAAGGTATCACCAGTTAAGGATTAAGGAAGGCAATATTCCTAAAACTGCCTTTCAAACTCAGTTTGGACATTACAAGTTTGTCGTAGTACCTTTCAGATTGACCAATGCGCCAACAGTATTCATGAGCCTCATGAACGACGTATTCCAGAAGTACTTAGACCGTTTTGTACAAGTCTTTCTAGATGACATCCTCATCTGTTCCAAGAATGAAAGAGAACATGAGGAACACTTACGAGTGGTGTTGTCCTGCCTTAGAGAGAACAAATTATATGGGAAGTTTTCGAAGTGTTCCTTCTTTCAAAAAGAGATCCTCTATTTAGGTCATATCATTCCCGGTGAAGGAATCTCTATGGACCCAGAAAAGGTAAAGGCCATTAGGGAGTGGCCAGTGCCAAAAAATTCCCATGAGGTGAGAAGCTTCATGGGGCTAGCAGGTTATTATCGGAGATTTGTGGAAGTATTCTCAAAAATAGCGAAACCCATAACCACTTTACAGTGCAAGGGGGTAAGGTATGAATGGACAAAAGAATGTGATTGTGCATTCATTGAGCTTAAGAGGTTACTAACTAGTGCGCCAATTATATGAGTGCCAGATATGGAAAAGGACTTCACAGTCTGCACGGATGCCTCGAAGCAAGGGTTTGGGGCCATGCTAATGCAGGATGGAGGAGTGATATCTTATGCGTCAAGGAAGTTGAAGAAACACGAAGAGCTATACGCGACTCATGATTTAGAGTTGGCAACTATAATGCTAGCTCTGAAACTTTGGAGGCACTATCTTGTGGGGAGAAACTTTGAGCTAAAAACAGACCATCAAAGTTTAAAACATCTCTTCACTCAAAGGGATCTAAATGCCAGGCAAAGGTGATGGAGTGAGTATGATTTTGGTATTTCATACATCAAGTGAAAGGAAAATTTGGTCGCAGATGCCTTGAGTAGGAGACCACGTGTGTTCTCCTTGGCACCCTTAAAAGTCAATATGAGGGAACGTGTGTTGATGCAACTCCAAGAATACAATTGGTATTTAAAGGTTACTTCAAACCTCCAGAGTGGGAGGCAGTTATATCCCAAGTATGAAGGATATAGTTTGGAAGAATACGGACTATTGAGATATCAGGGAAGGATGTACATCCCTGAAAATGGGGATATTCAAAGCATGATACTAAAGGAAGCCCATAGAGAACTTTATTGTGCGCATCTGGGTGTGAATAAGATGTACGCAGACATGAGGAAACTTTTCTTTTGGGTAGGCATGAAGTGCGATGTAGTCCATTTCGTTGCCAAGTGACTAGAGTGTCAACAAGTGAAAGCCGAGCACCATCAGCTAGCAGGCCTCCTACAACCACATGATGTGCCTATGTCCAAGTGGGAAGTCATCTCTACGTATTTTGTTGTGGGGTTTCCGCTCAGATCTCATAGACACAATGCCATTCTTGTGATAGTGGATAAGTTAACCAAGAGTGCTCATTTTATTCTGGTTAGAGACACTTACGATGTCACTGATGTGGCACATGTGTTTGTAAGTGAGGTTATCCGTTTGCACAGGATACCTAAGAAGATCATTTCAGATAGGGACTCCAGAATCACTTCTAGGTTTTGGACAAGTTTGCAGTCAGCATTGGGGACTTAGTTGAACTTAAGCACAACTTATCATCCTGAAACTTATGGGAAAATTGAGAGAGTAAATCAAGTCATGGAAGACATGCTTAGGATGTATGTCATGGATAATCAAATCCAGTGGGAGAAGTACCTACCTTTGGTAGAGTTTCCCTACAATAACAGTTTTAATAGCTCCATCGGAATGCCACCCTACGAAGCTTTGTATGGAAGGCCATGCAGAACACCATTGAGTTGGGATAGATTAGAAGACCGAGTAACAGTTGGGCCAGAATTGATTCAAGAGATGGAGGAATAGGTGATTCAGATTAGGCAGAGACTAAAGGAAGCACATAATAGGTAGAAAAATTATGCGGATGCACACAGGATCGATTGAAGTTATGAAGTGGGAGACCAGGTTTTCATTCGTATAAGGCCTAATAAGAGTACCATATGATTTGGGAAGGGGACAAAGTTTTCACCTCTATTTATAGGACCATTCAGAATCCAAGAGAAAATTGGACTCATTGCCTATTGTCTCGTACTGCCACCGCACTTGCACAAAACTCACAATGAATCACATAAACTAAATTGGAAGGAATTGCAGGTATCAGACATGGGAACTCTCATGGTAGAACCATTACGCATATTCGATCGTAGAGTCCGGAAACTCAGGAACCATCCAGTAGACCAAGTTAAGGTCCAATGGGATAAGTATTGCAAGATACCAGATATATAAACTATGCAGAACAGAAATAAAATGCTAGTAATGGCACAATAACAGTAAAATATCCAGCATAATCTTCACAATACACAGAAATGATATACGAAATAGCAATAGAAAACCACTTTGATTCATAAAGAAATTTTCACAGGCCTCTTCGAGGGGGCAACCTCCAATCGAGCAGCGCTCTGTTACAATAATCTCCAAGCTAGGGTTTTCATACCCTCGACCCTTATTTATACTAAATATGTCCATTAAGAGAAGCATCTAGAGGAATATCCTTCTAGAAGCGGAAGCTTCTATTAGGTCTTCTTACATACGCCTTATTCTATTTTATTGAAATGTCTTATTAATATTGACCTTTATTACATCCAAATACATTGATCTACCTATGTGTGGGTTAGGACCTTAACATGTCTGCCCCTTTAAAAACAGCCTTGTCCTCAAGGCTTGAGGTGTGGAAACCGCTGCAGAATGGTAGCTGGTTCCCAAGTGGCATCTGCTGGAGTCATATCTTTCCACTGTACTAGCACTTCCTTGATGGTTCTCTGATGCAGGCGATTCTCCCGCTGGTCCAAAACTGCTTCTGGTTGTAGCCAAATGGATCCTTCTTCAGCTAACTCTGGAAGGTTGGTTTGAATTTGGCACCTGGTTCCAATCACCTTCTTCAAGGATGAAACATGAAAAATAGGATGTAGCTTCGAATGACTGGGTAGAGCTAACTGATATGCGACTTGTCCCACATGCTTGAGAATTGTGTAAGGGCCATAAAATTTGGGTGCTAGCTTCTGAAACTGCTCGGCCTTGAGGGAAGTTTTCTTATATGGTTGTAGTCGCAGAAACACTTGATCCCCTTCTACAAATTGACGTTCCGAGCGACCTTGCTCTGCTTGCTGCTTCATTCTATTCTAGGCCATGACCAAGTTCTCTTTAAGGGTACGAAGGATATCCTCTCGGACTGTAAGTGTTTGGTCAACCGCCTGGACCTTCGAGGTACCCG
>JZKD02S2223866.1:366623-387096 GCA_000966675.3 Picea glauca
TTAAATCTATTTGGATAATGATGGATATGATGCGATATATTGTAAGAATGTAAATTTTATGAATGTTTAAATGTTATTTATGATGATGGATATGATGCGATCTACTATGTGAATGTAAATTTTATGAATGTTTAAATATTACTGATGATGATGGATATGATGCGATATATTGTGTGAATGAGAATCCTATGAAGGTTTAAATGTTATTAGAATGATGTTGGATATGATGCAATCTATTTGGTAAAAGATAATTTTATGAATGAGTGTCGAAATTGAATTATGGGATATTATGAGATCTATTTCTAACTTGAAAACTTTGATGTTAAGTTGTTGATACACGGATACCGAATTGAAATGATTATTGTATGCAATTACATAATGATAATGCATAGAAATGTATGAGTTTGTGTTACAAACTAATCTACAGGTTATGGGCTATGAAATAGCCAAGGGATAATAATGATGAAAGTGAATAACATGAACATTGGCAAAGAAACAATATGGTATGAATCCTTGTATGTGAAATTATATTGGTTTGGATACATTTCTATGATATGTGGACTAGTGCAGGATTTCAAGAGATGAAACTGCCCAAAACCAGATAAATGATGACAAAACTCCCAACAACACGGTGCCACTGTATATTCCATTGTAGGGTGTGGACCCTAGTTATGATTAGGAGTGGTGGAGGCATTTCCCACCATGTATCCTCTGAAACCTGAAGTCATGGGAGGACGGTGTTAGCTCACACTCCCCTAGACATGTGATGATGACTGTTAGTTGTGTGCTGGGGAAGCTTGGTCGAGATAGTGACACTTCCACTTATGATTTCTATTTGGAGTTAGGTCAATATAGTTGACACTCCAAGATAGTCTAGCAGAGGAAGGATAGGAATGAAGATGGAAGTAAGTTAGGGAGGAATGATGAGTAGAAATAGTTGAGAAAGTATGGAGATTTGTCTGATGGTGGAATTTAATGTTTTTTCCTTCTAAAAAGAAAATGTGTATATATGAATATTCACAATTACGTAACTAAACCTCAGTTGTCTAAATAAAATTGTTGAACTAGCTAATTGTAATTAAAGGATTTCACAAACATTTGATTGGTTTATTGTCTTTTATAAAAGAATAGTCTTGTTGACTGGATTGGATGCATACATAAATTACTATAAGGGTGATAGTTATTGATTATTAGTACATGCACGAGACCTGTATGTACTAGCTACACATGCATTTCTTGTACATGTACACTAGTATGTATGAGTTTTCTTGGCTTACTTACAAATAATGTCGGTTAATTGTTATGAATGTGTGAACCATGTTTATTTTCCTTTGTATCATGATATACCTTAACTTCAGGACGAAGTTTCCTGAAGGGTGGGTGTATGTAACAACCCTGGTTAAATAGTTTCATAGGGTTTATTAAGTATAATTAATTAGATAATTAACTGTCCTAATATGGTTTTAGTTAAACAATGATCAGTTATCAATAAGATTAATTATTAATTAATTAATTGTTTATAACTATTGATTGATTGATTAATTAATTAATTAATTAACTTATTAAAGGTTAGGGTAATGAATTAAGATCTTAATAAATTTTAAATTATTTTATAAGACTTTACGTATGCGGGGGGGGAATGAAGCATGGGATGGAAGGATAAGGTAATAAAGGAATGGGATAAGGTAATAAAGGGGAGGATAAGGTAATTAATGGAGGATAGGGAGTTGGTGAATGGGGGGAGATATGACTGGGAAGAGTCCTATGGGAGAGGATTATGAAAATTTGGGGGAAGGAGCATTATTGGGGAAGGAGGTATGTATTTCTGTGGGATATTTTATGGTTTTGAGGAGTTTTGGTTTTGGAGTTTTGGGAACCATTACAGGGGGCACCGGGTTGTTAGGGGTTTGGGGCTCGAGGGCTAGGATTCCTTACGGTATCCTGGAGCTAGGGAGCCAGATACGCTTCTCCTAGCTGGTTGGGTGGCTAGTTGGTTTTGGGCAGGGTTTGGTCAAGCATCAGGCTGGGAAAAGCAGCAAGGAGGACAACCAGATAAGCGGAAATTTAGCATCAGGCAGAGGTATTTTTATTTCTAAATTTTCTGAGCTATGTGATGATTATGTAATTTATTTCATGTTGTGGATAAATTTAATTTTCTACTGAATATTATATGCTTATACGATGATTAATGAATTACTTATGCATTAAAAGAAATGTATGTTTAATTGTATGAATTTTATTAGGCTTACTTAAATTTAGGTTCCTACACCTTTCACCATGAAGAGGCCTCCTTATATAGGCTTGGAGAGGCCTAACCACTTAAGAGATCCTTGGGATAAGTTGAGGATTCTTCTCCTTTAGTTGTGGATCTTCCCTAAGGTCGAGCCTTGACCTCAGATCCAAACCCAACCAACTCCAGATATGAAGGGATTCTTCCCTGATTTCTCTCAACAATCCAAAGATTCACACAAAAAAGGCCATTGCTCCCTCAGAATGGGGCACAGAGCGTTAGAATGCTCCCCCAAAAGAGGTCATAGAGTGTTGGCACTCCCTGACAGTGTATAGGGGAGTGTTGCCTTCCAAAATTGATTTTTTAGTGGTTTTCTCAGTTGAAAAAGACTTGTAATCTTTTCCAAATGACTTCTCCTCTTCAAAACCAGTGTTTTGAGGTATCTTGTAAGTGTTCTTGATAATGTCGTCCGAGACACAACACAGGCAAGATGACAATATGATATTTGTGACACTTGTGGGCGAAATGTGACACTTGTGACATTTGGTAATGACGACACTAGGCCATCATCGTAATGAGTAATTTTGATGTGTAACACCCTTCGTCATCCTCCAATGAATCTGATAAATCTGTGTCTTCTCAGATGCATTTGAGGGACGATTGTTCCCATGCGATTAGTGAGATAAAGCCTAAAGGCTCTTCACAACCCAAGGAAAATTCAAGAAAATCAAGAGGTGACAGTAGCAACCAAGGAAAGGTTGCATCATAGACTGGAAAATATGTCTTTTGAGTTTTATGTTATATATTGTTTTACGACAGTTGACTTCATGGACCTTCTGACAACATGTTTTTTTTATTTTGGATATATGGGTATTATTTTTGAAATGATTTCAAATTTCATGAGGTAAATTGCCATAAGTAAATATGGTGATGGGAGACACAAGAAGGTGTGTTTGCTTAACTAATGGTTATGTTATGATTGTTATGATTGTTATGAACTAAAGGGAGTCACAAGGGGTCCCATCTACTAGTTATTATTTATTTATGACCCTTATTATGATTATTACTTTCCCCCCTAACTAAAGTTAGTTGATTCTTTAATTAACTTAACTAATGAGTTGGTTCAACTACTTCAACCAATTATAATTTGTTAAAAGCAAAAGGAAAGGGAGGAACAACAGGAGGATAGAAGCAGAAGATGCTAAGGTTTTTCTTTGAGTTTATGTTGAGATAGTTCAGTTTTCATTCATTCATATATTCATCACAGCCTAATTCTCTTTTTTGATAGTAGGGTATTACTGTAGACAACAATATTCGGGGTTGAATCAAATCATTCAGACACTTGTTTTTTAGAGGTGTTGATCTATCTTTGATAATCTGTGTAGACTTGTCTGTTTGTGAATTAATTTTCATGACTGATAAAGGCTATTGTGTAGAGTCAAGTGGGCAACAATTTGTAGCAAGTTGATCCATATTTTAGAGTTCAGTTTTGGTTTTCTATCAGAATCCCTTTTGTATGTTCCATTGGGGATGTCTAAGTTTGACTTTGGTCCAAGATTTCTGTATGAGATTTTGTAAAGAAAATGACTCTTTAGTGAATTAGAATGAAATAAAGGATTGCTTTATGTATCAACTGTCTTGGTTATCATCTTGGTGTCTTTACTTCTATTCTTACATTTTTTTCAGCAACTGTTATGTTCAAAAAATTACATAAAAAGTGAATTTCCATCAAGCTTTTTGTTGATAAAAGACTAGCCTAAGCACTCGTAATTAATACTTGTGAGTTAGGATGTTATTTTTGTTGGCTATAAACATAGGGTGATAGTCCCATCTACTTTTCTTTAGCCAAGTAAAGTCTGAAAATGCTTGAGTAAGATCAATTCATATCTTTTCTTCAACATTTATTTGGCGACCATACTGGGGAGATCTTCGATATCTCTCTGGTTAATTTTTATACTCGATTTTCATCGATACATATTTCTTTTTCTGACTTTGATTCTTTGAATTTTTTGCTATTAATGACTATTCCTATTGCAAGGAAGCCCAATCTTGAGCCCAGTCTCCAAGACCATAACAACATTTCTTTGAACCTATTTTATATTATTTTAGACACTTCTAGGACCCGTGTTGAGCTTAACCATTCTTGGGCAGCAATTGAACAAGATATTAGCATTCAAGAACAATTGGAATCTAGATGTAGGCAGCCTAGAAATTAGTAGTAACCTTTTGTTTCTTTAGTCTTGGCCTTTCTTTCATGTCCTTAGATTCTCTTTCTTATATAAGAAGAAGAGGCTTGTCACCCAAAATCAATCCTATTGTTGAAATCAGAAGGAGAAACATTGTGTTATCTGCCCAACAAAGTTCTCTATGGAGAACTTTATCTGATTCATCTAGCTCATCTTTCTTTCCCTCATCTATCATCCACAAGATGGCATCTAGGGGTAGCTCTAGTGACACTGGAAGTGCTCCATCTTCCCAATCTTCATCTTCATCTTCATCGGTGATTGGTAGCTTGTACAACCACCATATCCCTATCCAATATACTACAAACCCTACCAAAGTCATTAAAAAGTATGGGATTTTTTAGTTCAAAGAAGATGCCACAACCACACCATGGCATGTGTCTTCTCCTCTTAACCTAGCACCTACTACTCACCCACTTCCGAAGTTTTCAGGAAATAACACTATCAGTACCCATGAACACCTAGTGCCATTTTCTAATGCTTGTCATAACATAGGGGAGAACGACAATGACACCTGCATGTGCTTGTTTGTCAATTCCTTGGAAGGGAAGGCTGCAACTAATTTCTTTGACCTTCCTCCTAAGATACTGTCTACTTGGGAGAAGTTAATCTATTGGTTCTGATCCACTTATGGGAAATACAAAAGCCCTGTCGAGAAGTTAAGGGAATATAATAACATCACTTATAAATATGGTGAGACCATCAAGTCTTTCAACTTACGGTTCACCAAGTTATACAATCAAATCCCCGAACTTATATTCCCTCAGAACCAAGTTGCTTTCATGCATTATTACAATGCATTTCCTTCTCCATACCATCATAGTCTTGAGGAAAAATCCATTGATAATCTCGGTTCCTCTCTGCATACTTGCTCAGAGTATGAAGAACAAATCGAATGAACTCGTCTCCCCTAGGGATAATCATTTAGATAGACAGACATGTCCGCTCTCTTACATCTAGTACAAGATATGAATAACCATATGATATCATTTGATTAGAAGGGTGTTGTCCCTGTCTCAACCCTGGAGATTCAACTTCTTCTGCAACCCACTTTATAAACCCAGCTGAAAATAATTTTCAGCCTAAGGCTATCCTGCCCCGAAGTTGGTGTAACTTTTGTGAGGAACACCATGAAGAAACTACATGTGAGGTAAAGAAGAGCTCCAGAGATAAGATCTTTGGAAAAACACCAGAGGCTACTATTGTTTTTATAGACTTTGCAGAGCCAGAGGATGTCATGGTTATAAATACTAGAAACAAAGCCTATGCTCCCAAGGGAAAATTTGATCCTCCCTGAAGTTCTTCTATCCCAAGCTCGTCCTCAACCACTATTGTGCCCTAGGTTCCTAAAATTACAAAGAGTCAAGGAATAATTTTCCCTCCTCCCTCTTCCAAATACAATATCTTGAATCAATTGGCCAACATAAAAGTAGATGCAACCCTACTAGACATGGTTGTCGTCCCTAAACAACAGATGCATATGAAACAATTCAAGGAAGGAAAAGATTATGTTGTAGCCAATCTTTCTGAAGATATAGACGAAGATGATTCTTTTGTAAATAAAGTAGGTGTACATAACTTTAGATACCCTATAAAAAAAAACCATTTTTATATTTATGTAAATATCATGGATAAGATTGGCCATTGTTGCCTCATTGATGGTGGTTCAGGCCCAAGTTTCATGTTGAATATTGTTATGGAAGAGCTATGATTGACTTGTATAAACAAAAATGGAAGAAGCATGCTCTCCTATAATAGTCTACAACAAACAACCATAGGTAGGATTAAATATGTAACCTTGGTTTTATGCACTCACCCTAAGATAAGGACAACCCTTAACATTCAGGTGATTGATATGCCTGTGAGAAATTATTCAATTATCTTGGGGAGAGATTGGCAAGCCCTAACAGGTGGATACCTCTCACTCAACGAAACACATTTATCCATTCCTCATAATGGTAAGAATATCATAGTCCTTAGAGAGGGAATAATTTTACCCTACATAGAGAGAGTCCTGCAATCTAGCATAAACTGTATCAGAGAAGATCTAGGAGTGTATTCCATCTTCGCTGAGGAAGACAACATTCCTTTGGGAAAAATTGATCTAAATGATGATATATGGCATATGCACTTTCATGGTTCATGCTCTAATGAAGGTAATGGGGCTAGAATTATCTTGGTTTCTCCTGCAGGAAAGATTCATAATCTGTCCTATAGGTTGGAGTTTGATTGTTCAAACAATGTCACTGAATTCAAAGATTTGTTGTTAGGAATTGAGAATGCTCTTAATATTGGTTGTGGTCACCTTTCATTTTTTGGGAATTATGAGCTTGTTGTGAACCTGATACATAATACTTGCTCTCCTAGTGACAAGCTGATGGAACAATATTCCCAAACTGTTTGGAATCTTGTCTTGAACCTTCTATCTTTCAACATCACTCATGTTATAAAGTTGTTGAAATCAATAGTTGATTGGTTAGTTGTCTTTGCAGCCTCACCTACTCAACAAGCCCTACCTTGTTGGCTTGATTGTGCTTTTAAATCTCTGGATCGTTCATATATTCTTGATCATGTAGGATCTTGGAAGGCCTTCCCTAGAAATGACAACATTTGTGCTATCATCCAAGATGAACCTCTTAAGACCGAGGAAATTATATCCACAGAAAATAATAGGATTCCTAGAGGCTTGACTCCTCATGAGAGTTCATTTTCATTGAGTGTTGGAGGCAATAGAGGAAAACAAAAGGAAGAGGAGTTACAACACAAGGTGGTTAAAACCATCTCCATGAACATTAGGACACTTGGATCTTCAATAAACGTTAAAATAAATGTCTAGGGTTCTGATAAAGAAGAGATGAGATCCATCGAGTTACTTAGTGGATTTAAAAATGTTTTTTCTTGGTTTAATGTGGGTCCTTATGGTTTTGATCCAGGTCTTGTTCAACGTACTATGAAACTAGCTAGGCAAAAACAAAGACTTGTTAACTCTGCACTGGAAGCAACCTTTTGAGAGGAGTTAAAATATTTCTTAAGGACTGAAATGTTTTTTTAGTCTATTATGAATGGGTTTCCAATTGGGAACCTGCTTTGAAGACCAATGATAGTATTAGAACCTGCTTGAGTCTTCGAAATTTCAGACAAGAAATTATGAGAAACCCTTTCCCTCCTCTCTGTATGGAAATGTTTATGCAACAGGTTGTAGAGTCACAGTGGAATCCCTTACTTGACAGTTTATTTGGTTACAGTAAAATCAAAGTAGAAAGGGAAAATTGCCACATAACCACTCCTATTTGTTGCAGTACTATGTCTTGCAACTTCCTGCCTTCTGGCTTCTTTGATGCAAGTACCACCCTTAAAAGGCCCATACACATGGATTTTAATGAATTGGTCAGTCTCCACGCTTATCTTGATTATTTAATCATATGCGTCAAGGGGTTGATAATTACACCAAAATTTCAAGTGTTGGGTTATTTCTAGATTACTTTTGTCTATAGCACTAACTCAAAATTTTTAAAAGAATTATAGAGACAATGGTTTTCCTACAACACTAACAACCCTCGCTTGAAGTATTGTGAAGGACCAGCATGAAAAGGTTCTAATGCTGATTGGATTTCTGTATATTAGTAGCCTAGTTCTATTTTTAACTTTTGAGCTTCCTTTCTCTTCTTCATAGTACTTGATTCTGCTTTCTAAGTTGAGTTTTATTTTCTTTCTACATTTTATTTGTCTTTTACTACTGGTATTTTAATTTCTGCATTATTGGTTATGTTGCGATTTTTTCTTTCTCATATTTTAGTGTTTGGTCAAGATATAATGTTGGATTGATTATGCCACAGTGACACTCCTACAAAGCATTGTTAGTCAATAAAAATCAATCTTACATAGTTGTTATGATTTCTCCTCGGAAGGGCCCTTGAAATTGTTACATATTTCCACTATTGTCTTACAAGGAATTGGTTATTTCCCGCTCCTTCTTGCCATTTATTCATCCATTGAGATCTTAAGAGCAAGTCTATAATTCTTCCTCCTTGAAGGTTAAGAGCATATTCCAGTCAAATGATTATGCATACAGTGGTAAAACCGCTCATACTTAACACTTTTCATGAATTATTCCCATTTCCCGGTCATCTTTCCATTAAATCTGCTCACTTACCCCTGTTTCATAATCATTTGAGTTATGTCTTCTTCAGATTACTATTCTTGGTATGTGAAACCATGAGTTATGAGTTCTAAATCTGTTAAAAACAAAATTTTCTGTGGAGTCACCTGTTTGTTGACGATTGAAAATGTGAATGTAATTTCACCCGCAAAGTGTTGCTAAAGCCTATTATTATAAAAAAAAACTAAATAATACTAGTAGGTAGGACCCCCTTGAAGTATTGGAGTGAAGATCTGTTCATTTTTTATGCTATCATGATGTTATACAAAGATTTACATGGTTGATGAGATATTGTTTTCATTGGTAGAAGTTGAACTTTTGAGATGTCGTTCCTTCATGTTACTACAACCTGCTATTCATTAATGGTATTTATTCTTCTCGCACTTGCACAACAAACATGTTAGTGAAAATTGTATGAAAGGGAGTTTTGAGGAAGGCAAAGTAATATAACAACTGCAAAATGGGCCTAGTTCTGCAATACTACATGCTTGAAAATACTTATTGATTGTTGTTAAACCATAGCTAACAAGAAAATGGCTATGAAATTGTGTTTAAATTACATAATTTCTATTCATGTGGTTGAAGCGTAGGTGGCACTTTTTGCCAAGGTGATAGTACAAATGGTTACGCAATGGTTAATGGAATTATGTAGACAATATATATATATATATATATATATATATATATATATATATATATATATATATATATATATATATATATATATATATATATATATATATATATATATGATATGAAACGTTGGTGGCATATTTGGCAAGATCATAGCGCTAATGGTTATGCAAATTGTTATATGGAATTTGGATTATGCTATGGGTTAGGTTAGAAAGGTGGTATGGTCTATTGGTTTTAAATGTGTTGATAGTCTCGATGCATGGGTTGATTAGTGGTGTTAATGGAGGGCTCATTGGAATGTACTATTGAATTAATAAATTATGAGTGGAGGCAATGTGCATTTATTGCACGTCAATGTTACCCTTCTTGTTGGCCACCACCCTAGTTGGGCTATTGTTTGATCTTGCTGCTATGTTTATGCTCTGAAATTTTAGCAGGGTGAAACTGCTCGACCACCTCTCATCTTAAGGATTTCAATTAATAGGTGTGTATTTTTTGTCTATTCATGAGTTCACTCTGGTTATGAAATTATTATTGGCTCCGGTGTATGGTTTTGTGTTTTTCCTGAGTGTTGCAACTGTATGAAATGTTGGTTCTTGAATGAAAAATGGATGGTTCTTCCTACAATATTTTAATTTTGTATCGGTCTTCTTGGTGATAGCTCTCTGTTACCACTACTGGCTTAGTTGGAGGTTTTTGTTGTTCGATTGCTTGGATGGCCATCCCTATGCATGTGCATCACTTTCACAGTCTCTGGTTTTTTATGGGTTTAATGGCTGAAAGCATTCTTCATCACTATGTTTTGTTCATTTGGGAAATGGTTGGTTTCCTTACTAAAGGCCACAAAATGGGCTCTTTTGTTCTTACTCAGCCTTGTCATCACCTCAGTGTTGTGTTTGTTTTAAGAACCACAAGGGTTACACCCTGCGTGCATTAATCATCACTATCCGTCGAGATTGGAGCCTCGCTCCTCTGTGATAGCCCTTCTGTCCCGGGACTTGTCATCTACCCGCGAATAATTCATGGTTTCCTCTTTGTATGCATTGTTGGTATTGGGGTTTTCCACCATTGAAGGAAGTTGGCTCTAGCTTCCCTGCATTAGTCACAGTATGAAACTTTAACTCCACAAGTTCGAAGGCTGACATGGAAAACCAGCTTGGCCTGTTGGTTCTACCACTTGATTGTTGGATGGTTGTATATTGCCAACTATTTCTCTGAGTATAGGCCCGTCCAGTTGGCTATATGACAGTCGTGTTGGTTTGGCATTGATTTTATACCTCTGTAAAACGTTGGTGAACCCTATTTGTTATCAGCATGACTCAAGTTCACAGTTACCCTCCTTATGTCAAATGAATCAATATTATTAATGGAGTCGGCTCTACCCTGATTCGATTCAATGCGAGGGTCTGCATAGCTACCACAACTTGGTTGGTTGATTTATTTCCTACCACAGTGGTGAATTGTTGGTTGTTATACAGTCACTAGTATTTGAACTTATGATTGTTTGGATGATGGATGGCGTTTGTTACAAGTGATTGGTGTTGTTCACACATGTCGCGTTATGTATGGTGTTTTACAAGTAAAATAATGGGCATGGTAACTATGGTTTTCTTTGGGGCCGAATGACTACTGAATTGGATAACGATATCCCCTGCATATTTGTGCTTGTTGGTTGTGTAGACCTGAGTGTGCATAGCATAGTCGATTACGGGTGACTAAATCGAAGAAACCTGATATTAAATTGATAGCTCAATATGATATCTTGAGTTATTATCGTGGTTGGGTGTTTGTTGTGATAAGTGGAAATGTTACACCATGGAGTTTTCCTAGTTGTGCAATGTGTGTAATATGGATGGATTTGTTTTTATACTCATGGATACCCACCGAGTTTTAAGCATGTTATTTTTTGCAATTGACCATTGGTTAAAGAAGGCATGTTATTGGTGACAGTCGGATCAGATAGGTGGCCCAATTTTAAGTCATATTGATTTTTTTTTGTTTTTTACAGTGGCAGAACTACATTGCCTAGGCAAATGACTTTTTCATAGCTTGTGTCTAAACGGTGGTTGTTGGTTGTATGATTAATTATCATTTCAAGCGTGGAAATTTGGTCTTGATTATTGTTGTTACTTCATATGTATGTGAACGAATCTCATGGAATTTTTTACAGGCTCTATCGCAGTAATAATGACTTCATTATTATTTTGAAAGCATGAATTTTGAGTATAGTTGTGGATTGAAGAAATGCATGGAAATAGTTGATGCTGATGATTATAGTTTGGAAATGGGTATTGTTCGTTAATTGTTATGAAATGTAGATTGTGTAGATGAATGGAACATATCCTCTTAGAAATTGTATGGAACACTTACTATTTTGTAATGGCACTGTATTGGATATTTGATTAATGAACAGTAAACTAGTTAAATGCACGGGAATTATTATTTTCTCAAATAATTGTTGGTTGATGCATCTTTTATTACTGCAGAATTTTTTATGGATCGCTTGATTAATTTCATGAACAGTAAACGTTATCCTCCCCTTCCATTATCTCACTTTCCACTAATTACAAAACCTTCACATATCTCATATTCATTTTTTCACTCCCTGTTATGATATTGATTACAACCAAGAGAATTTAAGTGTTAAGTGGATGAAAGTGGTAGTGTCTTGGGTGGATTGCAGTGTTTTTTTATTGGTTTGATTTACAGTTGATTGTTGTTGTCATTGAGAAGTGACCATTTCTTCTCCCCTTTCATTATATCGTATTTTGGTTCAATAAAAACCCCTCACATATCCCAAGACATTGTTTCACCCCCCCTTCTCTTTGATTAACATTAAAACAATTTGTATGGATTGGATTGCATGAGTCTGATACATTCTGATCCAAATCTATTTCATATTTTTAAGAGTTTCCATGTATGATTATTTAAAAGACTATTTTCTAATTGATCACACATGCAGGACGAGTTTTTTTAGTCGAGGTAGCCATGGTCGAGGAAACAGAGGTAGAGGTAATTGGAACCGAGGCCCAAGAAAGCCCAAATTCTCCATGCATTTTGACATTGATTCAGAAGAGCTTGGCCAATTGTTTCATGCCAGATTATTTAATTGGATTGGGAAGGGAATAGTCCAACCTAGGTTTGAAAGGCATCCTTTCCAAGCTCTGCAAGCCCTCGATATCTCTGTACCTCCTCATGTCTCCTTACAACCTGAGGTCCCTGAAAATGATGGATGGCAGGAGATTGTCCACCCAGTAGTCTCCCAACATTGTGCCTGGCCCAACTTGACTTTGCCTGCTCCTCCACCTTTGAACCTCATTGTCCAGGCTGCCCCTAACCACTCGCCAAAGCAATCCTCCCATGCTAGCAAGAAATTGAAGACTGAGGTCCACCATGCGTTTGATAAAGGAAAATCCATTGCTACCCCTTCCTCACCCTCCAATGAATCTAATAAATCCATGTCTTCCTGGATGCATTTGAGGGACAATTGTTCCCACGTGATTAGTGAGATAAATCCTAAAGGCTCTTCACGGCCCAAGGAAAATTCAGGAAAATAAAGAGGTGACAGCAGCAACCAAGGAAAGGTTGCATCACAGACTGGAAAATATGGCTTTTGAGTTTTATGTTATATATTGTTTTACGACAATTGACTTCATGGACCTTTGGACACCATGTTTTTTATTTTATTTTGAATATATGGGTATTATTTTTGAAATGATTTCAAATTTCATGAGCTAAATTGCCAAAAGTAAATATGGTGGTGGGAGACACAAGAAGATGTGTTTGCTTAACTAATGGTTATGTTATGATTGTTATGAACTAAAGGGAGTCACAAGGGGTCCCACCTACTAGTTATTATTTATTTATGACCCTTATTATGATGATTATTTTTCCCCCTAACTAAAGTTAGTTGATTTAATTGACTTAAATAATGAGTTGGTTCAACTACTTCAACCAATTCTAATTTGTTAAAAGAAAAAGGAAAGGGAGGAACAAGGGGACGATAGAAGCAAAAGATGCTAAGGTTTTCTCTTTGAGTTTATGTTGAGATAGTTCAGTTTTCATTCATTCATATATTCATCATAGCCTAATTCTCTTTTCTGATAGAAGAGTCTTATTCTAGACAACAATATTTGGGGCTGAATCAAATCATTCAGACACTTGTTTTTTAGAGGTGTTGATCTATCTTTGATAGTCTATGTAGACTTGTATGTTTGTGAATTAATTTTCATAATTGATAAAGGCTATTGTGTCGAGTCGAGTGGGAAACCATCTGTGGCAAGCTGATCCATCTTTTACAGTTCATTTTTGGTTTTCTGTCAGATGTCCTTTTGTATGTTCCATTGAGGATGTCTAAGTTTGACTTTGTTCCAAGATTTATGTATGAGATTTTGTAAAGAAAATGACTCCTTGGTGAATTGGAATGAAATAAAGGATTGTTTTATGTCTCAACTATATTGATTATCATCTTGGTGTCTTTACTTTTGTTCTTACATTTATTTCAGGAACTGTTATGTTTAGAAAATTACATAAAAAGTGAATTTCGAACAATCTTTTTGTTAATAAAAGACTAGCCTAAGCACTCTTAATTAATACATGTGATTTAGGATGTTATTTTTGTTGGCTATAAACATAGAGTGATATTCCCGTCTACTTTTCTTTAGCCAAGTAAAGTCTGAAAATGCTTCAGTAAGATAAATTCATATATTTTCCTCAACAAGGTGTTGTGCCATCCACTATCTCTATTACTTCGAAGTCGACTTTAGTGCACACTCCATCCATATCTATTGTCACTCATTTTAGTATTCCAGTTGGTAGAAATATGTGTTGATTTGCTAGTTTCAACTGAACAGGTGAATATCGTAATTTGGGTTCTCCCATACATTTCCATGTTTTCTTGGGTAGCAAATTTACTTCGGATCCTAAATCCACTATAATATCTCCCATGTTGAAATATCCAATGTTGGCATTCATTTTGAATTCTCTGTTTGTTCTCCTTCTTGTATGCAGATGATTAACTATTTTATGTTCTAGCTTTCCTTATGTCTCTATGCTACATATTTATAGCATATATTGTAATACTTTAATAGAGGATGGATCATTTAGTAGTTTAACATAGGATTGAAAAAAACACATAATCATACTTACTTGTCCCAGGGGTTGTTCTTATTTGGTGCAATCCATTGATGGAGGCATCTCGTACATTGGTACTTCCTTATTATAATGTGTAGTTGATGTCGATGCAATGTCTAGCTTCATGAATTCTTGTCTAGCCTGCTTGAATATCTCCTTTTTGTTATTTGCATCAAACTGGTTCTTTGGTTCAACATTCTTCTTCACCCATTGTTGTTGTGTTGGGTCTTGTATTACTGCGTCATTTCATGTTTTATCTCCTCCCCTTGTAACTATGTTGATGTTTCTTTCTTCATGCCTCGCTTCTGCAGAAATCTATTGAACATTTTGATTGTTCTGATTTATCTTCTCCTGGATATTTCCTAATAGTGTCATACATTCTTCTGTGTCATGATCTGATATGAGACAATACATACACATTGCAGGTGGAAGTGGAAATTCTCTTGCATAGTGTCCTGGTTGTTGAACATTTTGGCATACCATTGGTCCTTTACCTCTTCCAAAGCCTCCTCTTTCTCTTCCTCCACCTCTATAGCCATCTAGATCCCCTCGTGGTGCATTATAATGTGGTGTGTGGTTATACTATGTGGGATTATAGTGTGGCTATGTGGTATTGCACTATGGCTGCGCAGTGTTATATTGTTGTTGCGCAATGTTATACTACTGCTGCACAGTGTAATACGAGTTTGGTACTTGGTTAAACTGTGGTACAGCTTTCCCGATTATCATTTTTGCCTGCACCCTATAAGCATATGATTTTCTTTCCCTCATGAGGTCCATGGTCCTGCAATATTTTTCATTTTTTTCTATTGACTTGCAAAATATGCAATACGAGCTCTTCGGTACTGTCTGGTACTTATGCATCATTGGGTAGTGGTGTGGATCATGTCCCTATTTCTTACATATCTCACACCATAGTCCTCCTATTGGAAATGGGTTTGGAATTCATGTTTCCATGTACTACACGAATGTTGGGCATTCGTTCTTATGGTGTCCTTCTATTCTACATGTGGTACACCAAACAACTTCTCTTTTTTCCTTACCTTTTTTCTGGTTTAGATGGAATGTTAAGTTCTTTAGATCCTCCTTCAACTCCTATATAGTTGGATCTGTCTTCTAATATTGGTTCTCTTCCAGTTGTAGGGATACCTGTAGATCCTATGCCCATGTCTGAAACTTTTGTTGTTACAAAGGGTATTTCAATTGTGGTAGTAGTGAATTGACGAATAAATGCCCATGCTGCATATATGTCATGACATACTCAACATTCCCTTCAATCATTTGAATCTATGGTCAATCTCTCATACATATTATCCTGGTTCCTATCTAATCTCATTCATCTTGTTCATGTATTAATCCTCTGAACTAGGCTTCTGAAATTCATTTATCAACAACTTCTTGATATCTCCAATCGTTCTGGTTTTCCTTGGCAGATTGTTTGCAACTAAACTCGTGTTCCAATATAGTGTGCGATCTCTTAGTGTGATAGCTAGTTGTGCAAGTTTAGTGTCCTCAGCTATGATATATTTCACTTCCCAGATCTTTTCACAAATATATAGGTGCTTCTCCAGGTTCTCTGATGCTTCTCCTTTGAATTATAGTAACCTGATGGTGGGATTATGTCCTACCATCATGAATGCTGAAATACTACCTCCGCATGGTGTAGATACTTGATTAATGCTTCTTGAACTGGCTCCCCCATTTTTTGTTCCTTTTGTAGATGTACTTCATGTTGTCTTCCTTCTCCCAAAATTCAATTTTCTAAATGGTGTTGTTCTTCTTGGTGTATTAGTTGCACATGGGTTTATGGGTTCCACACTAACACTAATATGGATAGGAGTATTGCCTTATATTCCCTCTCTTGGACCTCTCTTGTTCCTCTCATATGTTGCATGCATGATTTCCTCAATATGCTCCACAGATCAGAGCTCATCTAGCTCCTCTTCATCACTTTCCAATCCTTCCCTCATGACTACGACTCTCTTCTTGGTGTTCAACTTATATTGGTAGGGTACTCCACTGTGCGTTTTTCCATATGTTTCCATGATCCACTTGATCTGGTCCTCATCCATCATAATTGGGTCCAAAGCCTCCTCCTTCTTTCCTTTATCCACTTCTCCTTCCATTCCTCCTTCTCCTATCAGTGCTTCCCCCCTTCCCCCATGCACGCAAGGAAGTTTAGTTGTCTGACTCCATTGTCACTACACCTTTGTTATATAGAAATATCTTAATAGAAGTATATAACGATATGATGTACCTACCTCTAGGTCCCTTCAATAAATTATGTTCATCTATTCTTTAAGACTTCGTTGTATCTACTGAAAATTCTGTGATAAATCTTGCAACAATGTTGTCTAACCAAAAATATATTGCACGCATAAACTTATTATCAACTCATTGTAACTGCACAATCATTTCAGGATTCCACTCAAGTTGTTTGATACAATCTATGAGATGGTTGTCCTTAAATATTTTTATCCACTCCTACAATACATGTGGGAAATCACAGAAAAATACTTCATGTAGGTCACTGAATACGTACTTGTCTAGATATTTGTGTGATGCCAACTTCAGGTTTGTGTTATCTTTCTGTGCAAACTCTAGCTCCTTTGTCTTCAACCAACTCTCTATCTCATCCTTCATTGGATTCCATGGTCTCAACATCCCCTTTTAGATTCTTATTCTCTCAATGTCTTGTTATTCGGTTTGACATTCCTTTGACGTGTCTTCTGCAAAGATCACATACTCAATCCCATTTTCTTCCAACCAACCGACAATGAAATGATTTGTTGTATTTTTACTTCTTTTATAAGTCTTTTTCTTGTCTACTTAGGATTATTTATGGGTTATTATAATTCTACCTTACTATCATAGATTTACCATGGTTGAGATTTTATAAGCTCCCAACAAAATCCCTCTAAAACTATCAGACCCTCTAGTAGAACAAAAGGAAACACAACACACAGAGTGTACCGTGCAGCCTCACCTGAGATGGCTCTATGGGTGGATGAAATACTCAGGTGTTTGAAACTTGGGAATGAATGGAGATATGTGTTTGTACTCTGTAATCTGTACTCATTCAGTCTAACATCTAATTATAGCAGTCATTCTATTCATGCATGTGGAATACCGGATCTAACTAGTTAATTCATTCACCTAACATTCAATAATTAATTAGCCATAAAGACACATACACTCATTCACATAACATAGGTGTTACCGGGGTTCACCCCATCCTGGGCTACATCCACAAAGAGATGGCCCTCAATATTTTATTATGGTTCAATAATATATGGTTTATTTATTATGGTTTATAAGATTTTATTATGGTTTTATTCTCTTCCATAGGCTCCTCGATCCCCGTGAGACTAACTACACTACATCGCACTAGGATCCTCAAACTATGATCTAATCCTAAAGATAAAGTTGCTCACTACTTCCCTAGCTCACCATATTAATGACTCGTATAGTTCTTAAAACTTACTCTTCCTTTGTGTACATCTTCCCATCTGTTCCTTCTTCCTCTAAGTACTACTTATTTATATCCTTGGATCATCAGCCATTACAAAAAATTACAAAAACCCTAACCCTAGCATCGTTAGGTATTCCTTGCATGCACACCTCACCTACTTCCCTTACATGTGTTTATTTTCCTTCCAAATATCCTTTCCTCCTTGTATGCTTCTTTTCCCAAAAATAGCCTTTCCTCCTAACTAGGCCTGCATCCAACAATGTGCAACATGTCAAATTGGAAAACAACTTTGACATTCATTTGATATTGATAAAAAAAATTGAGCCAAAGGAGTTTTGGACCTAATACATGCTAATCGACATGGTCCAATGAAAACACCCACAATATCTAGAGCAAGGTATTTCCTACTATTAGTTGATGAATTTTCAAGGAAAATGTAGCTTTATTTTATGAATAAGAAGTTAGATTTGTTTTCTAATTTGTAGCATGGAATATGTGGTAGAGAAACAAATAGGTAAATGGGTGAAAGATATAATATTTGATAATGGAGGTGATTTTGTTTCAACTCAATTCAAGTAATTTTGTAAAAAATAAGGTATACATAGGTGTTACACATATTTTTGGTCCTTTAGTGCATTGCTGTTAAGCATGACCATTGTTATCTACCATATCATAGAGTTGCAGGTTGTTGAGACCAAAACTAGTTAAATTTGCATGTGCATGCTAGTTTTAGTGATGCAACTAGCATGCATATATTCATGTGTGCAATCCCAGGTGGTGCAACTTGCACATGCACACATGTTTCTAATTAGCACGTCACTCACACAAGATAGAATGGCCCAAAAATTTATGTAGGTGTTATTTCCAAGAAGAATGTTTCAAGGATAGGCACATGTAAATCCATGATGTTTCTCACCAATTGGTAGGAATAATCTCCAAGCCTATAAAAGAGAGGTTCTTGGTGATATTGAGACACACTTAGATCTATGGTTCTCACCCTTATGCTGGTAAAATTGGGGTTGAACCTTACCAATATCCTTTTATCATTGGTTATCTTCTTGAGAGAGTCCTTTTAGTTCTCTAAATTGCTCTTTCCTTGAGAGAGGTAGCGATATATTATTCTAGATCTAGAAACCATAGTGATATATCAAGATCCATTTCAAGGAGAAGTTGTGTCCACATGGATAAGGACAATGGGACCTGTATCTAGGTGATGGAGGTGCTACAACAAGATCAAGTATGTTTTCTTATTGGACATATGTTTGATTCACTATTATAGATCTACCTTCTCCCTCCCCCCCTCATACCCACAACTACTTGTTTTGTTCTTATGCATGCTTATTTATTGAAATATAGAAATCAATTGTCAATTAATTAACCTAATTGGGATTTATATATAAAATAAATTAGAACTAAAGAATCTTGGATCAAAATTGCTCACTTGGATCAATTTCAATCATCATTGAAGAGGTGTGATATTTTCCCCTTCTCTCTTAGATTTCATACCATAAATCACTAGATTCAAAAAATTAAGTAATCTATCAATTGTATATGGTGAGCTATCAATGCACTCACTAAGAAATCCATTAGATAGTAATAGTGTAAAATCCCTATAATAGAACTGGTGAATTGTTTAGGGAAATTCTTAGAATTTATCCTTTTTGGGTTGGTTTAATTGGTCTTTTATAGTATCAACCTTTAGATCTATATTTTTTTAATAGCTTAGCTCTGAGTAAATACTACGTTAATAAAACAATTTTTTTTTCAATCATGCTTTTTTATATTTTCCATCACTCAAGAAATGAACAATACCCATCACTACAAGGAAAACACCTTATAGCGGAGGTTTTTAGTGTTACAAGATTGGGAAAAATTTTCAAAGTAAACTATGTTATTTATAGTGGAGGTTTTAACAGATGTTCCCTATAACTAAAAAAAATTGGGCGAGCGGAGGTATTGTTTTTGGTGCTTGTATTAGTAACACGCACTACTACATGTTTACATAACATTCACCGATGCATACATAAACCTAAAATCACAAATGCTCATATAATTACTACCCATCGATTCCATATTTTTTCATTATATGTCTTACTGATGCTCTTATAAATATTACACACCAGGTCATTCTTTTTTGTTTTATGGCAGACCGGTGCTTGTATAATTTGTATGTATCGGTGCCTATATTACAATGTGCACTGGAGGGAAGTGAAAATTTGAACATATGAGTTGATATGTCGACACTATTATTTGTTACTAAGCATCAGTGTGTATATTATATGTAAAGCATCAATGTGTATATTATATGTAAGGCACTAGTGTGTATTGTAATCATATGCACCATAATATTTTGAAACAATTAATATAATTATACATTATGTCATTTAAAGTAATGGTGTTTTTTCACATTTTTTAGCACCGATGCTTCAATGTAATTAATAGGCATCGATGCATATGACTCATAAAAACACACTAGTATATATTTTATGGCATGCACTGTTTAGCAAGTTAAAAAGAATACAATGCACCGATATGTATATATTTTAACTATTTTTTTTTCTTACACATTTTCAATTAATCATCTCAAAATCAAATGTTAT
>JZKD02S2223866.1:393643-413865 GCA_000966675.3 Picea glauca
CAGTTTGGTTGGACAGATGAATGCCAACAGAGATTCGACACACTGAAACAAAATATGGTGACTACACCCATTCTGGTCTTTCCAGATTGGAGCAAGGAGTTTCATGTGCATGTTAGTGCGTCTTCTATTGCCTTAGGAGAAATATTGGCACAAACTGGAGAATGGGATATCGACCATCCATTAGCTTTTGCTAGCAGGAAGCTATCTACAGATGAAGTTAATTACACCACTACAAAGAGAGAAGGGTTAGCCATGGTGTACGCGCTGTAGAAATTCCGCCACTACTTGTTGGGAGGACACTTTAAAATGTTCACAGATCACTCTGCGTTGAAGTACCTAGTCAACAAGCTAATGTTGGGGGGGTGAATATGCATATGGCTTCTGTTGTTTCAAGAATATGATTTTGAGATCATAGTTAAGCTAGGAAGAATGAACAAGGGCCCTGACCACTTGTCGAGGTTGGAACATGGCGAAGAACCCACTAGTTTGGAGGATACACTATCGAATGCACAACTACTTGCCATTATAAATATTGATGAAAACTTCACAGATATAGTCTAGTTCTTGTCAATAGGAATGGCACCTAGTGAGTACACAATTCCCCAGAAGAAACAGTTAGTGGTGCGCATTGTAGACTTTTCAATTATAGTCGGTCAGCTATACAAAATGAGACCCGATGAGATATTAAGAAGGTGTGTTATGGAGACAGAGTGACCAATGATCCTCTCAGAAGTTCATGAAGGCATCATAGGAGGACATTATGCAGGGAAAGAAACTATGCAGAAGGTTCTTAGAGATGGAATTTGGTGTCCTACCTTATACAAAGATGTTAAAGATTATTCCAGAGCCTGTGATGTATGCCAGAGAGTTGGGAAACCATCCAGAAGGGATGAAATTCCATTAGCACCACAAATGACCCTACAAGAATTCGAAAAGTGGGCCATTGACTCTGTGGGACCTATAAACCCACCAGGGAATCACACAGGAGAAAGGTACATAATTACTGCGACAGAATACCTGACTATATGGGTTGAAGCCAGAGAAGTTAAGGATTGTAGTGCAACTACATTTGCATGTTTTATATTTGATAACATAATAACCAGGTTTGGATGCCCAAATATCCTCATAAGTGATAAAGGAACACATTTCATCAATAAGACAGTCGAAGCCCTGACTGAAGAATTTGCAGTCCACCATCAAAAGAGTACACCTTACCATCCACAAGAAAACAGAACAGTCGAAGCATTCAATAAGATCTCAGAGACAACATTAACGAAGATATGCAGTGTGAACATAAATGATTGGGATTTAAGAGTACCTGCAGTACTTTGGGCCTATAGAACCACTTGCAAGAAATTAACAATACAGACCCCTTTCAAGTTGGTTTATGGTCTTGAATTTGTTGTCCCGGTGGAATACCTAGTGCCAAGCTTAAGAATTGTTTCATTTACAAATATGGATGATACTGGCACTATTCAAAAGAGGCTTGCACAGTTGGTTGAACTAGAAGAAGACAAATTTATTACAGGATTCTAGCAGCAGGTTCAGAAGGAAAGAGAGAAGGCTTATCATGACAGGCACATCAAGAAGAAGGCATTCAAGAAAGGTGATTTAGTATTTATGTATGACAGTAAGTTCCTAAAACATCCTGGGAAGTTCAGAATGCATTGCTTCAAACCATATGAGATTGCTTATGTGACCAAAGGGGGATCTGTGCAACTGAAAACATTGAAGGGAGAATGGAAGGAAGGATTAGTAAATGGGAGTCGGCTGAAGTTGTACTACCAAAACTAGCTGCCTCGCAAACCTCAATAGGAGCATGGAAAAAAAGGGTCCAGGTACCAGGTGCAATTGAAACTGGGTACCAGACATAGAAAAGATATTTTGCACAAGGAAGCGAGGCAAAGAGAAGAAAGCAAAGGTTTCCCTGCGGAGTCCAAAGTTGAAGTAAAACAAAAGGATCAGATCTGAAGTGCCTCATCATGAGTCATAGGTGAGTGTTGGGGGCCATTTGGTCCTTGATTATGGAAGTGAAGAATAAGGAAGAAAAGGTGAAAATCAAACTCCACGGAAGACGAAGTAACTATCATTGGGTCAAAGTGAGCAAAAGAGCAAAAAAGATGGAGAGAAGTATGGAAATGCAAGCCGTTGGACAAGGATATTGAGGATGACAGATAAGAAAGGAAGAAGGATCGAGGACAACTTAGCAAGCAGAAAAAATCCACCATTGGATTCTTTGGAGCACTACGTGAGAGGAAAGGAAAGACTGGTTGGCGAAGCCAGGAAAAAGAGGGTCAAGTTGACCTAGGGTTTTAGACACCTAGGGTTTTGGTATCTAGGGTTTTGGCACCTAGGTTTCATCCCAGGGTTGTCAGTGAATAATTGTACTGTATAAATAGAGGTCTAAAGGGACCAGGTTGGGTTGGTATTTGGGTTGGTAGGATATTGTTGTCGATCTAGCTCTATTGTTGTGGTGAGATATTATTGTATTGAGAGAGGGAATTTCTGAGAGAGAGAGCCTTGTAGTATTGTAAGATCTTCAACTATGTGCAAAGGTTAGGTCATGCAGTTGGGTGCATAGGAAGGGGAGAGAAAGAGAGAAGAAGAAAGAAGATCTGCGAGTTGAGAGCGCAGAAAAGAACTGTATGCTTTACCTTAATAAATCATAAGCACAATTATGTGGACATATCCCTAGAGAGAGGGTGAACCACTTACATCTTGTGTTGTGTGTGTGGTTGATTCTTTGATCTCTGTCACTGTTATATTGTTATTTTCATTGTTGTATAAGATTAGATCTATAACAGTGCAGGGTAGATCTATCTTGATAAGTGATAGATGCATGTTGTGTTGTTGTTTTAATAGATCCACTTGATATTCCCCTGGTTGTAGACATCTCTATCATACAACCCCCTCATAGCTACGTCGGGTGAGACTACATCTGCTTCGTAGGTGTTGCCGAAAGGGCCAGTAGCTAGGGCTTGTTGGTGCGCTCTTGGAGTTGAACCCTGGGTATGCCCCTATGCCAAAAAATACCATCACACCCACTAAAATAAGTTATTTTCCTTGAAATTTTGTCGGCCATATTCTATAAAAAAAAAGATAGGAATCATCATATATAAAAATTATGAAATATTTTTTGCAAAATAAAATTTTGGTACATATCATAAAATAGTACGCATTGGTGCATTAAAAATATGTATAAACATTAGTATATGAATACCATGTGTTGTCCCTTGACCAAGTTTTGGATACCTTTGGTCAGGTTTGACCTATTTTGGGACTTCGACAGGTTGGTCGAAGGTAGAGCGCAAGTCGAAACAAAGATTGCAGGATCTTGACCCCCTTTTAGGGAATTTTTGGGATTAGGCTTTATGTAACAAGTATAGGGATGTCGACCCATGGGTTTACCCATGTTTAGGCCTTTTTTGTAATGTATAAATATAAATCTAGGCGATGTAAGTAGTGGGGAATGGCCCAATGTTTGATGTGGTTGATGCTAGGTGCTAAGTATTGTGCTAAGTAAAAGTAATTATAAACGGATTTGTGCTTAGTGTATGGTCATATATAGTGCTTTTTGCATAGACTGTGTGAGGATACTTTGTTCTATAACTCAGGGAAGGAGGATCTGGCAAGGTGCGTGTAGATCTCTTGTCCTCTGCAGAGTAGGGTTTTGATGCTCTGTGCCTATAAGAAGCTTACCAGAAGATAATAAAGAAGAGAAGAATTGGTGGATGTATCCCCACGCTGGGGTGAACCACGTATATCCTATGTTATGGTTTCTTTTGTGCATTATGGTTGTTATATTTTTTATGTGATTAATGCTTAGTGCAACAATGTATGTTTAAGTGAACATGATAAGCTTAGTGCCTAATGATGTGAATAAGATGTTAGATCTGATCTGTTTCCTTATGCTAATTTCTTAGATATGTTAGATATGGGTGAATACTGCGTTGCTCTATCATTAGGGTTTTATCTGCGAAGTAAATATTGTGTGAATACTAACAAATGGTAACTGTCAAGTGCTTTGTTAGATTATTGTAATCACAGATCTATGTCCCAACTAGGTTGCAAACATATGAGTCCTAGAACCCCCCCTGCCTCTACCTTAGGTGAGATTTCATCTGCTTCGTAGGTGTTTCCAAAAGGGTTGGTAGTTAGGGTTTTGTTGGTGCATTGTTGAAGCGTTGAATCCCGGGTCTGCTCCTATGCCAACAAATGGTTCCATTGTCGGGACTCGAAACTGTGATTGTTGGGAACTAAGGAAAAGAAATAAATCTTTGTGTGTAGATCTATTGCGTTAGTGTGAAGTATTCTACTTGACTTGTGAAGCTACATGCTGAGAAGAGAAGTCTGATCTAGAGAAGAAAAGGTGAGATCTGAAATCTTTGTGCTCTACTAAAGGTAAGAACAATGAATTTTTTTATTTAAGAGGTAATATCTGAAATCTTTGTGCTCTAAGAAAGGTAAGATACGTGAAATTTTTTATTTTGAAAGTATGGATATAGGTATGTTTGATAAATTTTGTCCTAGCTTGAAAACTAGGGCACATATAGAAGAAAGAAGATTTGATATGAGTAGATCTGATAGAAATAGTGAGAGATGTGTTATTCCTATGCATAGAAAGAATGTTTGGACTGACAAATGGATGCAGGATCCTAGAAAGAGTTTTTTGCAGGTTAGTTACTGTGACCCCAGTGTGCAGTACAGGAAAATTTAGGGATCATTTAAGTAAAAGAGAGGATTAACTCTTTGTTACAGTTGCAAAAGACCAGGACACCTTGCTAAGGAATGCCCTGGTAGAAGACATAGTTGTCTTTACTGTAAATCTATGGACCATGAATTTTTTTATTTCCCTAGAATGATTGCTAAGATTGAAAGAATGAATATGGAACAAGAAAACCATGAGAAATGCCAAGAGACAAAGATTATGGAAGAATCCCATAAAGAATCAAAGAATATATTACTAAAGATGAAATAAACCCTCAATGATCATAGAGACACTAATCTATCAAAGATATTAAAAGAGAAAGAATGCATAGAAGCAAGAATAGGAGACTACGACATAGATTGTGTTCTGGATGAGGAAACAAAGGTGAATATCATGACAGAAAGAACTTGGCAAATTTTGGGAAAGCCTGCTATGATTCCCTCATTGAGAGGAATAGGATTATTTAGAGGAAAAAAAATCAACCTATGTGGAAGACTTAACCAGACATCTATGAGTTCTCATGGAACTTCAACAGAGGAAGAATTTGAGGTCATTAAGTTTATTGAGAACAATGCCCCATTTTCTATTTTTCTAGGATGGACCTGGATTGAGAAAGATCAGATCAGAAGAAGAAAGAAGAGGAGGATCTAGGACAGAAAAATAAAGAACTAAGATATTTCATGGCTAGGAGAATAACGAACTTACTGGAAGAAAAAGAGAACCAATCAAAGATACTAAGGACCAAAGATATGGATGTCGAAGTTGAAAGCACACAGGAATACTGGAGACGCATGTTTGTACAAGAGAGTAGAGTACCTACCCCATAAAGAGAAGAAGAATTACACTTGAACCCTATGAAATACCGTCAACAATGCAAAGTTACTATACCAAGAGAAGATAAGAATCGAAATGGGAAGAGGAAACCAGTAACTCAGATTATAGGAAAAAATTCTAGAAAGCTCATCAAGAAGAAAGAAAAGATAAAAAAATTACAAGAAGCTCCAGAAAGAACTTCACAGAAGGAAGGTTTCCAGAATTTGAAATTCGTTGGAATATCAGTACAACACAGAATGGCACTTCACCATGGAGGAGCAATATAACCGTTGGAGGCATTATGACCATTAGACTGACACTCCTGAATGGTTAGAAGAGAAGTTATGGCCTGAAATCTCTCCATTAGACCATTAGGACCATGCCATAATAGATGGAATTGCATTGATTAAGTCTTTTCGACCCATTGGAAGAAACCGTTACGGTGTTATCTATTTATCCCGTCTAGCATTGCACCAAGAACACTTTTTCCAATTGTGATTATCCGAGCCCACAAAGAACTTGTTGATTTCGCATAGTGATCATTGATACCTCGCCATCCATTCTATTGCATTGAGTATTTGTTCATCAACCTGAGATATCCGATCTCAAGTGTGCATGTCGGATGACATTAGCATAGTAGAAAAGTTAGTAGAGGAAATTCTAATCGCTCTAATGGCTGATAATTTAATGTTCGCAGGAGTTCAAGCTTCATCGACTAGAGGAGTGCAAGCCTCTCCATCGACTGCTCATGGATCCGGACCATCGCAAGCTACGACCGAGAAAAGAACCAAGAATCGAGATGACTTGGCGAATGCGAAGTTAATCTCGTCTATCCTGCCCGACTACATCCCACCCATGGCCGGTGTGGTGAGTCATGACAGTGTCTCGAGGGACTTCAACTACACAATCATCACTACGTACCTCCCAAATGGAATACAAGTAGTCAAACCGCAGTTGGAGAGGATTCTGACCTTGAAGATCAACGACTATAATCTGGGAGACCGCAAGATCTATGGCATGCTCTCACCTCACAAATATCTGACCAAGATGAAGGGGAAGAATTCAAAGATCATCCCCTAACCATGGACTATGGACATCGCGAGGTCCACTATCTTGAACGTGATGAAGATACCACATTTTGGAAAGCACCAAGAGGTTAACGTGTGCATTAAGCTCCTGTTGTCATACTTCCATGGTGGTTATTTGTGGTTGGAAAGGTGTATCATCATCGATCTGACGCTAATCCATAGGATAACCAAATTAATCATGCAGGGACCATACCTACAAGACTTTTATCCAAGGAAGGCTGCAGACCGTGCCCTGGCATAGAGGATTAAAGACACCTACAACGATGTGGATAAGGGGATGCGAGGCTACAAGGTGGTTGTTAGGACCCATAAATGTCCCTTTTTTACTACATATTTTTCCCATTCAACCTTCTCATTCCTAAGCTAAATGACTATTATAATGAGTACCAAGACCCTTTTTCCCAAGGTATGAACTATTCATCTTGCTTTTATATTTTCATTTACTTAGCATGTTTGATTGGTAACATTCAAATATTTTACTCATGAAATGATTTAACTAATGATGAAAATGATTAGAACAACCCACTTCGAGAAACTCGTTGTTGTTACAACTATGTGTCAAACTTGGAAGCTATTGCATGACTACTGCAATAGAAGCCTGTCAATCTTGGAAGTTGTTACAATAGATGCCACTAGTGCTATTGTTATACGACTGCTGCAACACTTGTTGATTAGATATGATGGCTCATGATATTGATCAAGGAGAGTTCTAGATTTTGTATTAATGATATTAAACGAACAGCTTGAGAATCGGGGATTCTCAAGACTGTTTTGTTTATGTTCTACTGAATGACTCTGACTTTAAATAACAGAGCTTTTGTAATGAAAAGGGTTGTTATTTTTTTTGTGACTGAAGAAAGAAAAGTAACGCTTTTTGTACACAAATTGTTTTGGCAATTGAATGAAAGACTGGATTGAATTCCTTTAGCAGACTGTAACCTATTTCTTTGAGTAGATTCAATGAGAAGGAAAGGGCCCACCTTCCTCACCGATTCCCCTCTGTTTTGGATTATATATTAGTTGTTTTAAATGCAAATGATTTAACTGTTAGACATTTCTAGAATGCAACTATTGTTACAATTTAGTTCCTTCTTGTTAGATGCACATAAATTAGTCTCATGAGAATTAGAAGTCGATTGTTGAACATTGTTGGAGAACTGCTTTCCCTTTTTATGCATTAGGTTAAAATCTTGTTTTCGAGAAATAAAAGTGTGAAGTACCTTCTTGCAATAAGTAGTTTTCCTTTCTGCAAATAGTATAGAACTTCTTCATGCAAAAGTAAATTAGAAAGTTATATTAGAGTATGCAATTCAGGGTTCTTATACATTCTCAGTTTAGATTGCAATTATGATTTCAAATCTATAGAACTCCAGCTGTATCAGCACAACTGTGTTAGTGATAATGTTTTTTTTTTAAACTTCCCTACTACAATTAAGTTAGAGATTCTTTCATAATCTAGCATATACTGTGCACAATTATCTTGAAATAACAGACTTCCCTGGGTTGACAATTTATATTGAACACTTTGATTTTCTATTCAATTAGACAATTAAAGTGCCCAACATTTTGGCATCGTTGTCAGGGAAACATAATTATAGATTTTGGTAAGCACATTAGTTATCTTTCTTAGGAATGAATAGTCTGCATGTATTGCGAAACGTGAGAATGAAACCCCCAAAATACTAACCTTATAGGTACCATAGGACGTGGAGGAAGAAATCCTAACATACTAGGGAGACAAACCATTGTTGATGAGATTATAGCCAGAGCAGATTCTTCTTCAGGATCCATTTTTTGCCTTGCATATCCTCCAAGAAGACGTGATCCACGGTCAGCAGAAATACCCCTTCTAAAAAAATCATTCTCATCAAGGGCTAAAGCTGAAGCTGAAGTCAAAGCTAAATATTTGTCGCCAACAAATCAGCAAGTAACACGGGAGAACATTGAAGATCAAGGAAGTATAGCCTGGAATAGGGAAAATCTAGAAGAAGTTGTTTATCAGATCAATAGTCAGATAGTCACTAAAGAAGAGTGGGACATTGTTCATATTAAGTGGAGGGAAAGAGCACATATGGGGAATCAAGGGGATAATGAATAACATCTCCACCAAGAGAATCCACATAACAACAAGGATCAGGTAAACAATGAAAATACTATCTCTACCCTGGTTTTTCCTATTTCTGATGTTCCCACACGAGGGATGGCTCCTATGAAAAACATACCTCTCTCAGCTCTCCCAAATTTTCATGGACTATCTACTGAAGATCCAAATGAGTTTCTGTTTGAATTTGACATTTTGTGTAGAATCTATGACTACACTACCACTGCGCATAAGCTTAAACTGTTTCCAACTACATTAAAGGGTAATGCATTAAGATGGTTCATGAGCTTTGGAGGAGAAAACATTTCAACATGGGTACAAATGAGGCACCATTTCCTGAACAAATACTAAGACTACTGTTGAACAAGGGAATGAAGAGAGGAACTATTCAAGATGTCACAGAAGGAGGACGAGACCCTTGAAGACTTTGTTGAGCGACTCCAATATAATCTACAAAGGTCTGGACATCCAGATGTGAGTAAGGAAATTTTGAAAACCATTTTGCTAAAAGGAGTTAGAGAAGATTGTTTAGATATGATGAATATTCTTGGCAAGGGAGATATATCTAAGGAATCCTATGAGGAAATTGTAGATCTCTGCAAAATATGTTCTCGAGGATTCACAAGGAATAAGTCAGCTACCACGGATACTACTTTTTCAGGGGTACATAAATCAACCAATGGAGGAGAAACAAGAGCAGAAATAGGTAATCTGTTAGAAAATTTCAAAATAGAGATGATTAACTCTTTTTCCTCACAAATGGATACTTTGCAAGTCAAACAAAAACAAGAAGAATCAGAGCAAGCATTGTGCATTTCTTGTCTGAAATGTAGAAAGAAACATCCAACAAGGGAGTGCCCACTGAACAGTGTCCAGGTATGCCTTATTTGTGAATTAGACCATGCCACTGACCAATGTCCCTCTTTACCAAGTGTAAAAGCATCAATGAAGGAAACTAATGAGGAAGCAAAGGTTGTCTATCTAATAACACAAAGAAGACAATGGAAACCAAGAGGTCAAGGTATGAACTCTCAATTCTCTCCTCCAGCATTTAATTATTGGAACAATCAGCTACCATATGGCCAGATGAATTCCCCCCCTCCAAATCAAATGACACCCTCTTATCAGGATCCCAATGCATGGCCACCTATGCCCCAACAATAGAATCAATATGGGAAATGGAACCCATACGGGAGAGCTCCTGAACAACAACTCAATTATCAAAGCTATCACCAATCGAACCCCTATCAACAACAGTTCCAACCCCTGTACCAGTAGCAACAACTGCAATTGCCTCCCAATGCCTCACCAAACAATCCTCCCTTACGACCTCAGATGCATGTGCAACCTAACCCAAACCTAAATAATAAGGCCATTCAGAACATAGACATACATAATGTGCCAACCTTATCTATTACTCCTATGCCTTGTGATGAAATAAAATTAAGATCAGGGAGAATAGTTGATCCAATAATTGAAGATACTCCATCTTCAGAGTTAGATAAGGAATCAGGGGAGAGACCATCTGCTGATACAGAATAAATTGACCAAACTATTATAGAATCAATAGACCCACCATTCCCTGAAAGACTAAAAATTACCAATCCTATGGAATTACCATCTTTCAATCTCCTAGGAGAATTGCAAAATCTGCATGGTAATATTCCACTACTGCAAGCGATAAGGGATGTCCCTATTTATGCCAAGACTGTGAGGGACCTTTGTATTAGAAAACCTAGATGAAAAACCTAAAGATCCCCTCACAATGCATGTAGTGGGGGATTTGTCTGAGATGATGTTAGGAAAAACTCCACCTATTAAATATGGCAACCCAGGAAACCCTACAGTCACTGTTAAAATTGGACAAACATCTATTCCACATGTACTAGTTGACTTAGGGGCAACAATTAACATCATGCCAATAGAAACTATGAAGTTGTTGCAACTCAAAACACAAATCCAACCTACTCCTACTGTTCTATAATTAGTTGATCGCTCTACCATCAGACCAGAAGGAGTAATCGATGATTTAGTCATTTCAGTGGACTCATGGGAGTATCCTGTTGATTTTGTCATTTTGCAACCCAAAACCCGTTTGGGAGGCCATCCTCTAATTCTGGGACGACCATGGTTAGATACAGCTGATGCTTTCATTGGTTGCAGATCTAGTTCCATGACCATCGTTGATGGTTATGACACAAAAAAAACTTACCCTGTATCCCCATGCTACACCCAGTGTAGAACCTGAAAATTCTCTATGGATAGACACTGAGGATGGAAGTGCTCTGCCTGTGCTAACTATAGGAAAGGCCCTGAGTATCAAAGATGAGATGGAGGATAAGTTAATCAACTGCTTTATTTGTGACCCCTCTGTTGTTACATAGAACACACACAACCAATTGATCAAAGTCTTTGACCCTATTGCCCAGGAAGAAATGAACTCAGAAATGTTCTCAGAAACCGTTGACAATCAAATTGATTCAACTGTAACTACAACCGCTATAACAGTGAATGTTGCAACAACAGATGACGAAATAGCAATAGCTGAATTATTTCCTAGAGTCAGATCTAAGAGCGTCGTTGTGGAAGTCGAACCTGGAAAAAACTTGAACATCAATCACGATCTCTCCACTGCTGAAACTCATCGATTGATGAAATTACTGACTGAACATAAAGAAGCATTTGCCTGGGATTACATGGATATGAAAGGAATTCCCTATTAACTATGCACCCACCATATATACATCAAAGAATAATGCTGGCCCATTTGTCAACCGCAAAGGAGGATGAACCCAAACCTTAAAGAAATTGTTAAGGAAGAACTTCAGAAACTTCTCAATGCCAGATTTATCTATCCTATATCAGACAACAAGTGGGTATCACCGTTGGTTATTGATCCTAAAAAGAATGGTAAGTGGAGAGTGTGTGTGGACTATAGAGCCCTGAATAAGGCCACGTAGAAGGATCATTTTCGTCTACCATTTATTGATCAGGTTTTATACAACCTAGCCGGAAAAAAAATATTTTCTTTCCTAGATGGATTCAGTGGCTATAACCAGATACAAATTGCCCCACAGGACCAAGATAAGACCACCTTTACCATCCCTTAGGGTACATTTTCCTACAAGTTTCTCCCATTTGGCTTGTGTAATGCACCAACCACTTTCTAGAGAGCTGTGATTGGTATTTTCTCTGATATGGTGAATAACTGTATGGAAATATTCATGGATGACTTTACACCTTATTAATGATTTCGAAGAAGCTTTGTCCAATCTAGAAAAAGTGCTCAAAAGATGTAGACAGTCTCATCTTTCTTTAAGTACAGAAAAGTTCCATCTGATGATGCGCGAAGGGGTAGTGCTGGGACACTTCATCTCTTATGCAGGGATTCAGGTAGATCCAGCCAAAATCTAGGTAACTTTGGACATTCCAACTCCATCAACTCAAAAAGAGGTAGGAATTTTTTTAGGGCACGTCAGGTATTATAGGAGATTCATTAAAAAATTCTCTAAACTTGCCTCTCCATTGTTTTTTCTACTAACAAAAGATGTTGACTTTCGTTGGACTGACAACTGTGAATTGTCTTTTGTAGATCTTAAACAGAAATTGTCCACAACTCCCATATTGAGAGGGCCCAATTGGGCTCCACCTTTTCACATTTCTTCAGATGCCTTAGACAATGTAATTGGTGTAGTACTAGGGTGATAGCAAGACCCTCGACCCTCGGGCCGAGATCCGCTCAGGATCGTTCTAAATTCTCCTCGAGCCAAAGCAAATCCTTTAGTTCCTTGCTGAAACCTTCAACGAATCTGATCCATAGGTCCTTCACAAAAACTCCACCTACACCACATGCACTAGGTGTGACTCTTTGCCTCCACATGACCACAACCCAGCCTTAGCGAAAGCACCTTTCATGACTCATGATCTCGCAAGTTTGTGAATTGAATACCCTTGACTCCAAACCTTTGATACCCGAGAGTGCGATACGGGTATGGCCCCTTCCTTGCTAGCACCCCTAAAAACAACCACTGGCTAGGGCCTAGCTTTAGCACCCCTTGCAACTCGCAACTTCACAAGTGGGAGCATTGAGCCCTTGTTCTCCTCCTTCACGAATCCCTGAGACGCGATAAGTAAACAATGGGTTGACACCTTTCCTAGGCGACGTATGTCCACCAACTATCACCCACTTCCACTTTTCTCTATGCTCTATGTTTGTGTCACCTGTCAACCACATGGTCCCACCTATCAGGTGAGCTATGTGTTCATACAAGCCCTCGACGCTCAGCACTTCCTGGCTTCTGCAGTCGAAATCCAATTCTTTCAAACCATGAGTTCACGATATGCGATACCACATGAAGATTCTTATCCAATGGTTCTCCCATGGCTTGTATCCAATGGTATGGATCTCCTTCCTTGCTCCTCGCAACTTGCAACTTCATGCAAACCAAGAATTTAGTCTGGTCCCCAAACCTCATGAACCCCGAGTTCGCGAAATGATCCAACGACGTGGGTTGAAATGAGATCAATGACTCATATTGACCTTCGAATCCTGGGTAATGGGTTTCATAGGTATCTAACCACATTGCAACTATACAAGATCCTATGGTCCTTGTGACTTCATGAGCTCTCCGCGGACAATTCTGACCATCCGATTCACTCCTCAATGGATTTTTCCCAATGACTGAGTGTTCTCCTTCCTGAACTTGACTTCTATGCGACAGTTTCGATCTTCGTCTCCCTTTTGAACACTTCAAAGCCATTATCTCTCTTGAGCTTTCACTCACAAACTCAAGCCTTCCAAAAGGTTTCCTTCTCACACTCCTTGCGGCAAACTTTCAAATAACTTCCATTTTTTTGAGTCTTTGACCCTGTGCACTCTTTGCAACAATGGTCCTTCTACCTTCATCTTAGTTGATAAATTCTAAGGCTTCAACCAGCCTGTGCACACCTTTCACGACTATGTGCTTCTCCTGCACTTCTACTGGTTATGAGAACAACGATATCCCTCCTGAGATTTCTGAGATAAAACTCAGACCCTCGTCAACGCACACCTTGCGGATGTTCACTGAACTCCTTGCAGGAATTCTCATGAAGAGAAACAGTTGAAACTCATTCTTCTTCTCTCTTAGACTTCATACATTCAACATGAAATCATACACACAACACAACATTGATATAAATGCATAACAAAGAAAACAAACCAACTGTAAACATACCATTTAACTAATGTAAACATTAAGCATCATAACACCATGAAATTTGAGTCAAAGATTCATATATTAACTCAAGTGCTCCTATACATGGGTTCTTCTCTACAGATCTCTGCTTTAGCTCTCAATGATGATAATGTTACAAAGATACAATGATACAAGGGTGAGGGTGTCTATATCCATTTTCCCTCCTACACTTCTAAACTGCCTAATCTAACATTCATATCTACCTACTTTACATTAACAGACTTAAATGAGTATTACATCCTGCAAATGAGAGTAATTTCTCTAGATCTGTTCATATCTCCAAGACATAAATGTAAGTATGCTTCTCCTATCTTATTACATTAATTCTTTAGATTTTCAAAATTTAAAATGTTTTCATAAAAACGTGCTCCTTTTGCATCCATGCATTCAACTGTTCCTTCACTAGGCATGTGCTTTGGCTTTGTATGATGTTGTTGCATCATACTCCCTCGCTTGAAAATTTTCATGAACTCCTGTTCATGAGCTCTTGCACGGTCTGTTCATACTTTTGAATTTTTGCTTCATCCTCCCAACTGGCATCTTCAACTAGATGTCCCTTCCACTTGACCAAGTATTCAAAATACTCTTTCCTCCTAGTCTTTTTGCTAATCCTCTTGTCAATTATGCTTTCCATCTGCGGCTTTCCAGCTACAGGCATTTGTTTTGTCCATTGGACCTCTTCTTTCTCATCCTCTGCTTCTTCTTCTTCATCTCTGTAAGGGTACAAATCCGCAACATTGAATATCGGTGAGATTCTGACCCCATAAGGTAATTCAATCTCATATGCATTTGCCCCAAATTTCCTTATGACCTTGCATGGTCCAATATTTTTCATCTTCAGTTTGTTATACGTTCCCCTTGGGAACCTCTCCTTCCTCAGATGCGCAAGAATCAGATCACCAACTTCAAATTGAAGTTCTCGCCTATGTTGATCTGCTCTCCCCTTGTATTCTTGACTTGTACTCTGCAATCACTCCTTAAGTCAGTTGTGAAGCTCCTTCATTCCTTCTGCAAAGTCCTCTACACTAGCACTTCTTAATTCAGCTTGTTCTACATCTTTCAATTTAGAAACTCCCCTTGGTTGCATTCCATATACAGTCTGGAATGGACTCTACCCTATGCTTCTATTGGGTGAATCATTGTAAGTGAATTCCTTCTGTGGTAGAATGTGATCCCACTAACTGTGGTGTTCAGTCACTAAGCTCCATAGCAAATCTCCCAAGCTTCTGTTTACGACCTCTGTCTGTCCATACGTCCGAGGATGATATGTTGAGCTAAAGGAAAAAATTGTCCCTATCTTCTTCCATAAGGTCCTCTAGAAATGTCCCACGAACTTGGTATCTCGATTAGAAACGATACTCCTTGGCAAGCCGTGAATTCTGACAACTTCCTTGAAAAACAGGTTCACAATATAAGTTGTGTCGTTGGTTTTCTGGCATGGTATGAAATGTGCCATCTTTGAAAATATGTCGACTACCACAAAGATCGAATCACATCCTCTTTGTGTCCTTGGTAGTCCCAATATAAAATCCATTCTCACTATGTCTCATGGCCTTTCAGGTATGGGTAATGGTTGGTATAATCCTGCGTTCTTCCTCTTTCCTTTCGTGTGCTAGAAAATTCTTCATCTATCCATGAATTTCTCAACATCTGTTCTCATCCCTGGCCAATAATATGAGCTACTCAAATTTGAGAACGTCTTTTCATGACCAAAATGTCTAGCCAATCCTCCACTGTGTTTTTCCTTCAGCAAATTCTCCCTCATGGAGCATTTTGGAATACATAGTTGATTTCCCCTGAACAATAATCTATCCTGGATCATGTATTCAGTCCATTGGCTTCTATCCCTGAGAATTAGATTCTCATATGCCTCATATGCCTCCTTGAAGTATGGATCATCTCTGTACATTTCTTTAAGGTTATCAAAACCCAAAGTCTTGACTCTGAATTCCTGCATAAGCAAACATTTCCTGCTCAAAGCATCAACAACTTTGTTAGCAGTTCCAGAAATATGCTTAATCACAAAAGTAAAATTATGCATGAAGTCAACCCATTTAGCATGTTTTTGGTTCAACTTATCCTGTTGAGTCACGAATTGCAAAGCATGATTATCATTGTACAAAACAAACTCCTTGGGAACCAAATAGTGTCTCCATTTCTTCAGCGCTTGTATGACTGCGTAGAATTCCTTGTCATATGTGGAGTACTTAATCTTCACTTCATTTATTTTTTCACTAAAATACGTGACTGACCTATCATCTTGGCTCAAGACCGCTCCAATTGCAAATCCACTCACGTCACACCTGACCTGGAATGTCTTGCTGAAATCTGGAAAAACCAGAATTAGTTGCTCGGTGACCTTCTTTATCAGCAGATTGAATCTCTTCTCTGCTTCCTCCATCCAGTGAAAATATTTATTTCTTTTCTTCACCATATCCATCATTGGCGCGCTAATTCCAATGAAGTTTTGGATGAATTTCCTATAGAAGCTAGCCAAATCATGGAAGCTTCGAACTTCAAACACGCTCTTCGGCAATGGCCAATTCTTAATCACCTTTATCTTTTTTGGATCCATTTTCAACTCATTTGCAGAGATAACAAAACCCAAATAAATGAGTTATGTCCTCATAAATGATGATTTCTTCATATTAATCAACAATTTATCTTGTTGTAATCTCCTAATTACTGCAACTAAATGCTTTAAGTATTCTACTTCTGTCTTGCTAAAAATTAATATATCATCAAGATATACAATGACAAATTTCCCAATGAAATCCTTCAGGACTTCGTTCATCAACCTCATGAAAGTATTGGGCACATTCATTAAGCCAAATGGCATGACAAGCCATTCATACAACCCCTCATTTGTCTTGAATGTTGTCTTCCATTCATCACCTTCTCTCACTCTAATCTGATGATATCCACTTTTCAAATCAATCTTTGAAAAAAACTTTTCTCCACTCAAGCAATCCATCAAATCATCCATCCTTGGCAATGGAAATCTGTATCTGATGGTAATCTTATTGATTTCCCTTGAGTCTGTACACATTCTCTAGACTCCGTCTTTCTTTGGGTTGAGCACTATCGAAACAATGCATGGACTCAAGCTCTCCCGAATCAATCCCTTATCCATTAAGTCCTGGACCTTTCTCTTAACTTCTTCATTTTCCTGCGGTGTCAACCTATATGTTGCTTTGTTCAGTAAACTAGCTCCAGGTATAAGATCGATATGATGGCTTATACTCCTGATAGGTGGTAATGAACAAGGTAGTTTGTCCACTACTATATCAGCAAACTCTTCCATCAACTCCTAGATTTCTTCTGTAGATCATCTATTCTCGTACTGGTCAAAACAGTTTTGGGCTTCCTGACCACAATAAATTTTGTGCCTTCCTTCTTCTTACCTCATTAAGAAGTTCCTTCCCACTCATGAGAAGTACAGTGTTGCTCATATTTATTTTCACTTCTTTATCCTTAATTGACAACAACATGTGAGTCCTACCATTTTTTCTCCAGGGTGTACGTGTTCTTCCTCCCATCATGAACTATGTTTCTATCATATTGCCATGGTCTACCCAACAATAGATGAAAAACATCCATGGGAATGACATCACATAATATTTCATGTTTATATCCTCCTATTGTAAATTCAACTAAGCATTGTTTAGTGACATTTACCTGGTGTCTTTTTTGTAGCCACGAAACTCTATATGGGCTTGGATGTGCAACAGTCTCCAGCTCCAGCTTTTCTACCATCTCTGTAGATATGAGATTGTCTGTGCTACCACTGTCCACTATGACTTTGCATACTCTATCCTTAGTTTTGCAAGCAGTCCTAAACAGACTGTTTCTTTGGGCTAGGTTCTCTGCCTCCTTCTCTGGATTTAAGAGAACTTTCCTCATCATTAAGGATCTTCCACCCTCAACATCCTCTGCCTCAACATTCCATCCTTGAGCTTCGACAATGTGAGTTTCACCACCATCTTTATTCCTATCTGAACACTCATAGGATTTATGTCTGATTTTTCCACAGACAAAGACTTTCACTTCACCTTCTCTGCCTCTGCCTCTTCCTCTTCCTCTAGCTCGAGGAAAAGTATTTCTATCAGCATACTACCTTCCCTGTGAGATTTCTCCCCTCTCAGGTTGAGTTTCAAGTTTCTTCCCCTCTTCTTTAGGTTTCTGAGTTTTGTCCTGGGCAATTGTTTTGCCTCTGGCTTGACTTCTACCTTGGTCTCTTTGACCTTGCTTCTGGCTCAGCTTCTCTTTAGCTTTCAGAGCCATCTGATAAGCATCTTCCACATTTTGAATGGTCAGCATGATCATCTCATCTTGAATGTCATATTGCAAAACATTCATGTACCTAGCAACTTTTTCATCATCGCTTTCCTGATGACCTGCTCTGATGTTTATACTGTAGAATTCTTCAGTGTATTCTTTCACTGACATCAACTTCTGTCTCAAATTCTGTATCCTCTAAAACAAAGTGATTTGATAATCCATAGGTATGAATTTGGATTTCATATTTGCAACCATTCTATCCCAGCTTTTGTTTTTTTTCTTGCCTTTGCAGTGTCTATCAGCCTGCAGTTCATCCCACCATAGTGTTGCATGCCCTTTAAGTCTAGTAACGACATGTTTGACTTTCTTGTCTTCCTTGACATCCTCATAGTTGAAGTATTTGTCTAGAGCTCTAATCCAATCTAGAAGCTCTTCAACATCCAAGTTGCCTTTGTACACTGGAATGTCCATTTTTTCTCTGGCACCTATCCTTGCAACAACCCTAAGTAAACGTTCTTCTGCAGCATCTTCGACTGCAACTTCTTATCCTTCGTTTCCAGCTTCATTTTCACTTTCAGTCTTGCTGATATCCCCAGTGTAAACTGTGCACCTCTATGATGTCTCCATAGCATCAAGCCTGGCACGTAATTCACGCATCTCTCTTTTCCTTGCTGGATCAAGTATTTTCCTATTTCTTCTTCTCGACATTTCACTTTCCACTTCTGGATCAGGTATTTTCCTGTCTCTTCTTCTCGGTGGCATGGCTGTAAAATTTTCCCCTTTTCTCTCTGCTACAGAAATCAAATAATTTGTTCTATTCTCTGATACCAAATTGATAGCAAGACCCCCGACCCTCGGGTTGAGATCCGCTCAGGATCATTCTAAATTATCCTCGAGCCAAAGCGGCTCCTTTGGTTCCTTGATGAAAACTTCAATGAATATGATCCATAGGTCCTTCACGAAAACTCCACCTGCACCATGTGCACCAGGTGTGAGTCTTCGCCTCCACATGACCACAACCCGACCTTAGTGCAAGCACTTTCATGACTTGCAATCTCACAAGTTTGTGAATTGAAGACCCTCGACTCCAAACCTCCAATACTCAAAAGTGCGATACGGGTATGGCCCCTTCCTTGCTAGTGCCCTTACAAACAACCACTAGTTAGGGCCTAGCTTTATCACCCCTTGCAACTTGCAACTTCATGAGTTGGAGCATTGATCCCTTGTTCTCCTCCTTCATGAATCCCCGAGACGCGATAAATCAACAATGGGTTGACTCCTTTCCTAGGCAATGTATGTCCACCACTTGTCACCCGCTTCCACTTTTCTCTACACTCTATGTTTGTGCCACCTGTCAACCACACGGCCCCACCTATCGGGTGTGCTATGTGTTCATACAAGCCCTTGAGGCTCGACACTTCATGGCTTCTATAGTCAAAATTCAATTCTTTCAAACCCTGAGTTCCCGATATGCGATACCACATGGAGATTCTTATCCAATGGTTCTCCCATGGATTGGATCCAATGATCTGGATCTCCTTCCCTACTCCTCTCAACTCACAACTTTGCGCAAACCAATAATTTAGTCAGGTCCCCAAACCTCACAAACCCCAATTTCACGAAATGATCCAATGACATGGGTTGAAATGAGATCAACAACACGTATTGACCTTCGAATCCTGGGTGATGGGTTTCACCGGTCTCTAACCACCTTGTAAATCTACAAGATCCTATGGTCCTCGTGACTTCACGAGCTCTCCATAGAGAATTCTGACCACCCAATTCACTCCTCAATGGCTTCTGCCCAACAACTGAGTGTTCTCCTTCCTGAACTTAACTTCTATGCGATGATTTCGATCTCTGTCTCCCTTTTGAACACTTCTGTTAAGCCCTAATATTGGCTCATTACCACTTAATTGGGGCATATTAGACTAGTAATGTTATTTTATTTATGTCGGCTTGAGGCCATTAGTTGTAATTTAGATTAGTAATGT
>JZKD02S2223866.1:435798-453561 GCA_000966675.3 Picea glauca
TATTAGGTCTTCTTACATCCACCTTATTCTATTTTATTGAAAGGCCTTATTAATATTGACCTTTATTACATCCGAATACATTTATCTACCTATGTGCGGGTTAGGACCTTAACATTGTTGAAGCATTGAACCCCGGGTCTGCCCCTGTGCCAACACCATGTTGTTACGGAATCAATTTTTTTTTATTTACAAATTGTTATATTTTCATGCTACTCTATAATGTAATAGAAGCATCGATGCCTCATTATTGTTTATTGCACACCACTGAACTAGAGAACAAATTTAAAACATAACATTTTTGTATTTAAAAAAATGTTATTTACATTTTAAACTCAACAATGTTGTTGACGACAACATTCACACCGGTGCACTATTCCTGTATAGTGTGCACCACTAACCATTAAAGCATTTTTTTTAAAGAAAATGGGCATAAAAAATGATTGATATCCAATGCAATGAGTGGTCCCATTGAAATGGATAACGAATTCCCCATATATAAGTAAAGAAACCCTATAAAAATCTATTTCTTAAAAAAAAAATCTTATGAAATATCGAGAGGTAAACTAAGAGAAACGACAAGAAAGCTAGGGATTCCAATACCGAAGGTAACTATGAAACCATTTTATTTTTTGATAATGCACTAAAAATTGCTTGAATCAAATAGGGGAAATATTGAGATGATCAATAGAATGAAATCAGATACATAAAATTTCTCCTTTGCAAATTTGTATGTGACCTACTGTGATCCCTTACAAATTTGGCTCTTCAAAAGAACCTACACACTGTAAAATATTTGTTGGTAAATCTCTCTTGCACAAATCTCCCCTCTAAAATTTGGCAAAAGTATGAAATAACGATTAGGGTTTTCATTTGTAAACACAAATATTTAGAAAAATGAAATTCTTACTCACTTTTTATTGTATATTTCAGCGCATTGATGATAAATGTGCACACAATTTTTTTTTGTAACTTACTTTTTTGTTGCATTATACAATTTAAAGTGCACCAATGCACTGTATACATAAAAAAACACTGACAAACAAGTTCATTGAGAAAGTGTAAATGCAAACCTATGCAATTAAAACTTTGCGGATTTTTTTCTTTCCATAGGAAAAAATTTAGGTCAGTCTTTGGCTCCTCTCATAATTTAGTGCACTGGTGCATTTTGTATATACATATGCACCGGTGCATCAGAAAATAATTAAGTTCACAGATAAATTTTAAAAACCATTTGAAATTCTCTTTGAGGTTATATTTTTCTATGCTTCCCAAACTTTATTTTAAGAATTTATTCATGTGTTGATGATGGTTTTGGCTCAGATGTAGGAAAAAAAAGGTTATAATATCAAATGGAAAGGTATTCAAATTCTAGATCATTCCATGTCGTTGCAAGTTACCCAAGTTATCCCCCATAATTTGCAATAAGTCTAGATTTTATTTATAGTTCATTTATCTATTTGAATTGATGTTATGTATGCACATGCATTTGAATCATTGTTCATTGAATTTTGTAAGATCATGATTCAAGATCAAGTTTTGATGTATACAATATTCCACAAGTCCAAAAATGTTGCAAGCTCTTATCAGGAGACATATATTGCAGGAAAATGTTTGATGAAAATGGACAAATTGATTTACCCCACCAATTGTAACATGACATCTTCCAGCAACCATCCTGGTCAATGGAATTACACCATGAATTGAATCTCTTTTATAAAATCCTAGTAGTATGTGGTTGTTAAAAAAGTAAAGGGTTGAAGGGGAACCCTCGACATGTCACATTGTACCATTATATTAATGATCGACTACCCAAAGTTGATAATCTAATACCTCTCAATGCAGTCAAGAATCCAATAGGTGATATATAAAAGAAAATTAGTAACACTTCCATATGATCCTTTTTTGAAATGTTGGAAGCTAGATCAACTATGTTTCATCTTAAATTGACCATCCTGTATCATTTTGTTGTGTCAACAAATATTTATAGTGAGACAATATATGATATCAATACTAATTAAAACATCTCTACTAGGAGATCCAAAAAGTTGTACAAGTTGAGAGAAACAATGTTCAAGTACACACAAAAGTCAATTCAATTATTGGAAGGTAGCGATGACTTACCTCTTCCTATTCATATGTAAATTTAACAACAAACATGTTATAACTGAGCTTTGTATGACACTTGGCCATCTCCTATGTCTTTTCCCAATGTTGGAAACAAATTCTCTTTTTGTGGTAATAGTTATATTATTTCCAGGAACGACACCCACTCCATTCATTTTGCTCAGGTGTTTTTGTTGGTTTTCTCCTCCCTCTCTGGTATCATTCTTGATCACAGTTCTCTTCTATTCTTACCCGCTCCTGAAATTGCAATACACATGAGAGGGGCAAGCTGAAACGTGGCCCAACCTACTATATTCAAATGTCTCGACAACTCCGTTCGGGTCCTACCTTTGAACAAATTCCACCTCCCTTCACTGACCCAATCCTCGTTGGCTTTCCATTGATGAATTCACCTTTCTCTCATCAAAATGTGATGGGGGATGATAGTAACTAGGTTTTTGTAGAGGAGGAGTTCCCAATGGAACCTCCCCAAATACCTCCATATTTTCTTCTAATTTTGGCCACAGACTTGCATGCCTCTCTCCTCCCTTCCTCCCAAGAGGCTGAAGTCGACCCCACCCCAACAATGTAGAGTTTCCTAATCAGGGAGTAGACTCCTCCTACTCTGCATGATGAAGAAATTATGGAAGAGGCACAACCAGGAATTGAGATACAACCCATTGCATATTATGTGCTAGAGGTTCCTCACTTGTATAGATTCTCATAAGATCATATGCAACTCATCTTCGAGTTGAAAATAGAAGTTTCTGACCAACCAAATCATCAGATAATCCTCTCTTATCGTATGGATTCCTTCTTCGATTCTCTTTCAAGAGAGTCTATCAAGAGTATATGCCTGACCCGCTGCTAGCCTTATGAATTTTCGCCAGTTTGGTAACAACCTCTTAGTGACGGTGGCAATTTGAGTTCTCCCATTATTTAAATTTTATTTTTTTCATGTCATATATCTATGTTCAAAATATCTACAGCCAAAGTTTTGTGTAGGATTACATTTATTTATTTTTTTATTTTGTCAATTGATCATGTATATCAAAACAAGCACTAATGCTTTCACTAGACTATCACATGTTCTAGTTTCCATCTGTATGGTAGAACAGGTTGATATCTTTGATATTTGTATTGGTTCACTAATTTTCTAAGGTAATATAAATTTTAATTACAAAAAATAGTTATATGATTTGTGAATCTAAAATAGATGTTGCAAATCTTTGGTTGTTTATCATTTCACATGTATTTATTCCTCCCAAACAATCATTATCACTTATGTCATTTTTTGGATTTCGCTTGGTTACTTGAATATTGTTAAATACAAACATAACATTTCCATGTATAATATTTCATGACTGGTTATTCTTCTAGAAAATTTAACAAGAAAAAACTATTATATATCCATGGTCATCCACAAACACATGGGAACATTAAAGGGTTCATAAATAGTGGTAGGTCCTCATTATTTAGAGAAAAAAATTTCTTTGAGGTACACTCCAATGACAACGATTTTTTATGAAAAGGAAGTCATCTAGATTTGTTGTTGTGCATGCAATACTTAGATTGTCTCTTGGCAATTTTTTTTTAATAAAGTATAACTTTTGTAGACCACCAACTTGTTATCTCTAAAGTTTACACTAGAATGCAATAGGGAAAATCTAGGGCACCTCATTTATTGCAATAGTTGTTTGGTTGGGATGATGGATCACGTAGACTAGATTGAGAAGATGAAAAGGAAGGGAATTGTATTAACAATAGATATAGATCAGTGATCAAGGCCATTGGGCACAAAGTCTTTGTTATATTTCATGGATTTGAGGAAATAAAACCAACATAGATAGGTAGAAGAATAAGGAGAAAAAATATGGAAAAAACATAATTCACTAGCAACTTAGATTTGCATAAGCCATAAGAAGAATCTCCATAGACGAAAAGGATTTTTGTTAATGAAGATAAATTATTTGAATGAACTTCACAGAAACAAAGTAAGAACACTAAGAGATTAATGTACGGGAAATCTGTAGTGTATCATTTCTATTCAAATAAGAGGAATAAATAATAAAACACAATAGAAGATACAAACTAATAAACAAGGTTCTCATAGATCTTTGATGTTGAAATACAAAAAAAAAAAAAACTACCCTCGGTCTTATAATTGACAACACACAGTCCTATGTCCCCAAAGTCCCTCTCTCGGGCCTCTTGATCCCCCCCTTTTTTACTACAAATCCAGGTCTTTATAGAAAATTACAATCTCTAATCATTACTAATTATTAGGAATATATTTTATCATTGAACTAAAAATAAATCTTTAGTTCATGAAATAAAATTTGGAAATGATGAGATCCAATTCAAACTGTTGATTTTGTTTTTTGAAAAATGGGAGATTTTCTTTCATATATGGAGTTTGTTCTAATATTGTACTTGGAAAGGTGGATCTAAATATGAAATTGTTGGCTTGAAATCTAGAAGTGATTTGAATATTGATTGGATGTTGAATTTGTTCATTGAAACTAGGATTTTTGTTTTCTTCAAATACTCTACCACCAATACATGTATGGGCTCGAACATTTATGAAATATCCTATGGAAAGAATCACTTTCTTTGTTTGAGATGCAATTTATTTAGTGGGTAACACAATTAAATCTTGAACCTCTCGAATGGAAGTATCAATTATCTGTCAAACAGAGAGAAATCATCGAAGTATTTCTTGTACCAGACTAAGACTATAGACCAAGAAATCATTAGATCTATCCAGGTTTTGATACCTTAGGTTTTACTGCATCCATATATTCACAATTAAAATGAATATTAGTTCACTATTCTTCTTAATACCTTTGCAAATTCAGTCATTGCAACCTTGGACTGATTATCATTAACAATTGATCGACGTCGTAAAGACTTGTCTACCACTTTCAGAATTTTTCTCTCATAGATTTTCCTTGAAGACCTCTTACTGAAGTAAATCTATCAATCATTGAAATTTCAAAGAAGATTCAAATGAGTGAAACAAGATATGGTGGATGATGTAGCCATTCCACCCAATACATGAAGAATATAGATATCTATTTATATTGAATAGAAATGTACCTCCATTAACATGGACATAGGAGCATCTAACCCCAGAAGAAAATATCTGATATCCGATCATGACACCTGGGTACATATTGATTTTCCTCTTTGATGACACAGTGTTTTTTCTTTCAACACATGTGAGCACAAATTTTAATAGGATTAAACCTGGGTGCTCTAGTGGGCACTTGCCTCGACACTTAATAGTCCAAACATTTTTACTCGATAATTGGATGAATGGTCTTTGGACGAACAAGCAACCTATCTACCATCTACCATTGCACCCCACTATGATTTCAAATCAAGAGAATTATATTAAAAAAACACAAATTGGAGAGGAAGCATATCAAACATGGTTGAATCAACCACCCATTCAATTCCCACTACATCTTGAGTCACCAATTCAAAACCTCTATAGTAACACTAGTTATTCACATGTTGGGGATGAAGGAAGTGACATAGAGGTTGGAGGGAATGTTGTTACATGCATTCCAGGAAAATGAACTAGGGGATGATGTTGATATCCTTGATACCTTCTTAGAAATCCTGAAATATTCTTCCATCACCCATCTCTTTGGACATGGGTCAAGGTCTATCCAAATAGGGACAAAAATGTTATTGTACAACTTGAAATAAATTTATGGTATTTCAGACATGTGTTTATCGACACTTTTGAGGTAACTAACCATTAAGTCCCCTAATTGTTTAAGAAATCTTATCACACAATCAAGGAAGAAAATGGTTGATTTTATGCATGATCAATGTCAGTGTACATTTGGATTTCCCACTAATTGTAGGTTACTTAAATATAAGTTATTTCAAGTGATAATATCTTGCTCAATTGTTAACGAAGATTTCTCTCTTACGGATAGGTTATTTCTCCCTTGGACCTATCCTTGACCCAAGATAGATATCATATAGACCACAATACAAACTTTCCTAGATATATGATGTTACGGGAAAAATCTCTCTATGGCTAGGGTGAACCACAATAGACAGGTATGACTGCAGAAATCAACTCAATTCCAACATATGCTATATAAACCAATGTGCAAGAAAGATAATAAAAAGGCCAACCTCATCCAAACGTTTGATGATGTCCACCGTTGAGCACTTCGACCCAAAGCTTTATACCTGCAACAAGTTTTCAACAAACAAGCAGAGCAAGCATATAGTGATAATATAACAGGTTATAACATTAGATAGCATAATCCATTCATATACAAAACAAAAATGCCCATGGATAACAATTCATATATTTGCAAGATATCAATTGGATGGGAAAGGATTATTTCTATTAATAAATGATCAACAGAAGTGAACACATTACAAACTTCTGTATCGGCATGGTTTGGAACCAAGAAACTGAGTTCCTTCCAACTGGGCCTCCACCACTTCAATCCTCCACCAAAGGCAAGCTCATATAAGGAAGACAAATAGGTTCTCCATCAATAAGGGAAGAGATTGGGGGTCGAACAATGTGTTCATACTTAAAGGACAAAGGGATGTAGATTCAATAATGAAGTGATAATTTCTACAGAGTAACTTTGATCTCAAAGTTGAATTCTCTCCCCTTTTCCATAGCTTAGAATTGGATTCTTTATAGCCTTCAAAATGCAACTAAAGGGACAAGTCAGAACATTTCCAGTATATGGAAGGCCAAGGATTAGATATATCTTGTCATGACATGGAAACACGACATTACATTTTGATTTTCTGGCACAAATCTTGATGTACGCGGGTTGTAGTGGAGCAACTAGCATATATGCATGTTTTATAGATTTTAGGGTGTGTACAAGTGGAAAAATATTTATTTTTTTCTTTGGATTTATAAATCAGGGAATGTAAGTCTACATGGGTGAATAGAGTAAGGTCCTCTCTGTAAGATTGCATAGGAAGATGGACGAAATACATTATAAATAACCCAGAAGTGGAGTGGTAAAGAATCATCTGGATGAACTCAATTGCTCATTACATTCTGTACTGACTTTGCATACATGGATGCAAAAAATACACTGTAGATCCATGTCGAAATAAACCAAATCCGTGGCCATGAAATAGGCAAATACAAATGTGGTTACATGCCAATATATGTCATAGTCACGAACAAGGCCTAATATAAATAGTCTCAAAACCAATATGAAGATATTTGTATACCATGGAGTACAATATGATCTCCCATGATCACTGAAGTCATATAGGTACTAGTCTAATGAAAAGGAAGCAATAGCTTAGGAAAGTTGCGGCCACATAGTGATGTCTTCAAGTCTTCTACACAATCCGCCAATGGAGAAAGTCTACATCATGTGAATAAATGAGTTGAGGTCGAACACAAGGAGACATCATTTGATTACCAGTCATTGATGTATAGCATTAACAAATGCAAGACAACCTACCAATAATGAAAGTAGGTGCCAAGGCATCGACTACATTCTTACAAGTGTGAATAGAGGAGTCAGTGTTGAACACCTGAAGAATCCATCGATCAGGAGACATTGATGTATTCCCAATTGTCAATGGCGAGAGAGCCTGCCACTAATGACTGTAATCCTCAAGGTACTCATAAGACTCTAGGTCTCATTTCCATATAATGGGTTGATGTCGATGGAAAGAGACCTGCTGAAAGGAGAGCATTGAGGCATCTCTCATCATTCAGCATGAGGTACAAAGCATGAGATTCATGATTTGGTGGGAATCGGATGAAGAATAAGTTCACGAACCAAAAAACCTGTGTGTCTTTCGCCTGTGCCAAGTGGAAGTGGTAGATGAAAAAGACCCTCTGAATAACAACCGATGATGAAGATTGTTGACAAAAGAGAGGAAACCACCAATAAGGCTAATGGAATCCAAGACACTGCATGAATCCCAATGTGTGAATAGATGTCTTGTCATCGAACACAAGGGAAACCACCCAGTCAACGACCAATGATGGAATGTCGATTGTTGGGTTCAAGGTTACCTAACAATGATGAAAGTAGGGCTAGGGTGCATGATAGGACTAAAGTATCATGTGATTCCGAGACAAACTGAGGGTATTTCCAACATGCAAAGCCAAGAGTTCTGAGGAGTGGCCGACACAAGTTGATAGACTTCCTTTGAACAAGAGCATGAGACATATGGTAGACTCTAACAACATAGAACCAATGATAAAATCATGAGATGTAGGAGGCATCAATGAAGTTCTATGTATGGACTAGAAGGGTAACCAGTCGGTATAGAAGACTCAATAACGAGCTCATCTTCCTAAGGCTATTGTAAACTAAAAATTATGATGAAAGGACTCAAAATAAATTTGTGCTCTATTCAAAGGCGAAACGACTGTTGCCAATATAAGATAATACTCCCGTCCTGCCCGTCTTTTTTTTGTTTTTTCATAACAAACGAATGCTATGATACAGAGGAGAAAACGAGTGTTGCAAGTAAACAAAACTAGTTCTAGCAGTGAACGTACCTATGCTCAATGCAGGGAAGTGCATGCGGGAAATGGACACTCGGGGGATGTTCCCTCCTAGGTATAGGGTATTAAATTGTGAAGGATAAAAACAAGGCTCTGCTTAGTTGAGGATGAAAAACAACTAAGGCAAATGGTTTATAACGTAAAGCAAGAAATAGCTATAGGATCAATACTGCAAGCAGGGGCATGAGATGCAATCACAATTTAATGCCAAAAAATGTCCTTTTTTATGTCTTTTAGTCTACTTGGTGTGAAAAAGGGATAAACTTGTGACAAGTAGATGTCTTTTCAAATCCAATTTACGAGTGTGAAAATGACAACTTCACTCGATGATATTTTCTATTTTTGGTAACAAGTCGGAAAAGAGCTTAACTAAGACTCGTGATCTTTCAAATCCAATTTAATGAGTGTGAAAGGGACAAATCACTGGACAATATTTTCTCTTTTTAAGATGATATGGAAAAGAGATTAAATTTAACTCGTTTGGGAGTCCACGAGGTAAAAGGTCGCATGTTTATGAATGAGAAATTAGGCTCAGTATAAAGTCAAGCATGAGTTGTGAGGGAATCTCGATCCTAATGAAAACATATTTTCATGGGTGCCAAATGTAGTAGGGGATCTAACTAGGGCACCCATGTTTGGTAAGTCTCTGCCACTTGATAATGACATGACTTTATAGCAGATGGAAGGTTATGTTTCATAACAAATGGGTTCGTACCTAGGGCATATAAAGTGACAGTTATAGGATAATGTGAAAATACATAATGGAATGGATACCTATCCTATATGATGGGTAATCAACATACCTTCCTAAGGCGACGAACGATCAACAAAGTACTAAAAGCTGCAGAAATTCCAGGTTAAAACTGCAAAAACCAATTCGATCCATGTTTGTATCACTCCAGTAGGTGAAAAAATGGTTTAAACTATAGAACATGGGTAAAAATGATTTATAAATAGTAATAAAATAAAAAATTACCATACCATTTTGATATTTTACCCCACTAGTGCAAATTAGACCAAAATTCCTCCAAGATTCAAATGATGATTGCAGGAGAATCCGACAACGAAATCCCAATCCATCTGGATCAGGTAATTCTTGATCTCTTCCTCTTTAATTTCAATGGATTACATTTTTTAATTAGGTTAAATTTTTTTAGTTATTTAAAGTGCAAAGTGTACATTTCAGTGTACGTGGGTTGTCCGCATTTAGGTCATGTATACAACGAGGTATACGTGCATGTATTAACTATAGGACATGTATATTGAGCCCTACACATGATTGTGTGCAAAGTAAGCTGCGTACAGGCACGCAAATGACCAAAATGAGGGGTTCTAACTCAAAATTGTGTTTGTCTTTGACAGGATAGTTCTTGAATGGTGAGAAAGAGAACATGAGTAGGTTGTTTCCACTATAGATTGAGATCTAGAAGCCCAAATGGCCTTAAAATGTTGTGGTTTGTATAATTTTTGGGAAATCAAAGGAATGAGAGCCCAAGTGAGGTTGTTGGAGATGTTGGTGGGTTACTAGGACCCTGATAGTGAGAGCTTCATTCTCGATGGGAAACCATTGAGAATTAAAGTCGGGACATATAGTTTTTGACTGGTCTATCATGCTGGGGGGAGGTTATGAATCTCAAGTAGTGGGGAGAAGGTAGCAGGATGAAGATAGAAGAATATATCGATGCCCACTGTGTAGCTGGGAATCCTAAGGTAGGCAGTCAAGTCCCTATCCTAGAAATAAACAACCTTAGTTTGAAAATCATTATCCTGGTTTTGACCAAGATCAGAGGTTCAACCTCGTTGCACCAGGCATCGAGGTCGCTCATGTTCTATGCAGTGCAGTGTGCGAGACCCACAGTGTATGACTGGTGTACCTCACTACTGGCCAATATGAAGAGCCAATTGATGGTGTGCAAGCAGGGGGGTAAAAGGAATTTTAGGTTTCCCTCCATCTTGTGCAGTTTATTTTTTGAGTGGGTTCTAGGTTTGGGATCTAGAGTTGAGATTCTCCCGAGAGGACCTCGCGATCTAGCCATGGCACGATGGACCGAAGTGATGAGGCAATAGGGAAGAGGTAGGGTGCCTACACCCTACAATGAGGAATTTTTCTACTGGTGGTGGTGAAAGGTCATCTCTCTATATGACTATCCTTATGAAGGGATGAACTTCAAAGGAGATCCAGAGATGCCACTTCCACCAGGGGATGCTTATGGTGACATAAGTATGTCAAAATGTTTTTACATATTTCATTTTTTTATTTTTTTTTGTATAATTAGGACAAAAATATTTTTGGATGGTGCTTAAGTATTGACTACATATTATGTTTGTCACAGACGTGGGTCCACGACGGCAGGAATATTTTCCTCGACATCAATGGAGGAACTGGGGAGACGAAGTGGCGGGAGGAGAAGCTGAGAGGGTGCTACAAAACATGTAGGGCAACCTGTCACATCTAACTCACAGGATACCCATGGTTCATGTAGAAGATCTATCTGAATCCATGCAACGACATGTGGTTGGTGTACTCAGGGCATGGGTACGACTCTTTCGGCTTCTCGTAAAGGCAGTGGTTTTCTACCATGATACACATCTGTCACCATAGGTGTATAGGTCGTGGGGTATTAGGATACCAGTTGTATATGTATATTGAGCGTGTTATCCCCATTTTGTACTATAAACACCATATTTTTTGAAATATATAAAAATGATCTTTGGTTTTACTTATATTTTACAATGTGTACATTGATTAGATGGTTTTCTTTGCTTTTAATTATGTGACAAATGCCAATCTAAAACAAAATTAGCATAAGCATCAGATACATGATTATAAATCCTAGGAATATGATAATATGTAATAAAATCAAATTGTCGTTCTAAAAGACGTACCCGTAGGAATCATCGAAGTAAATTAGGATCATGCACGCGGTAATGATAGTTAAACTATCGTACTACTAACTGGAAATCTAGGATAACTTCTAGTGAATGAATTCCATGTGAGATAACATCGCATAAAATTTCTATAACGACGCTATATTCGGCCATATTATTCATGGATGGCCCTAGGCATGTGCCTCCTGAAGACACCAGTAGACCCTTGGGTGAATAAACCACCCAAGCGGCAGAAGCTAAGTTCCATGTGTGACAAATGGCCCCGTCTACAAATCCTAAGTAGACTAACGACTCCGTTGACATATGTCAACCAAGTGAAAACTCGATAAGAAACCTGAAGATGAAAAATAAAAGAGATATATACACTAAATTACATTAGTACACAAAGAGTGTCGCCCAAGCCTGGGGCTCAAGTGTAGTATCTTTTCAAGTAGAGCCCATTTCTGGGCGTGACCAACTTATTCCCTTCATAATCTTCTAACTCATAGGCCCCTTTCTCTAGAACATGTCGCACATTGTAAGGACCGTGCTAGATGGTTTTAAACTTTCCTACCCCCAGTGGTTCTTTGGCTTGATCACACAAGAGGACTACGTCACCCTCGATGTACAACTGAGGATAGACAGACTTATCGTACTTGACCTTGACACATCATTTGTTCACCTCGATAGTCATAGAGGCGTCTTGACACTGCTCATCAAGACTCTCTAGGTATACAAGGTGTCACTCGAGATCGAAAGTGTCAGGTAGGAGTGCAAATGCCAACTTAAGAGAAGGGATTTCACATTCAATGGGTAATATTGACTCCACACCATGTATTAACTCGAAAGGGGAAAATCCAGTGGTAGTCTTTACCGAGGTTTGATATGCCCAGCGTGCAGGGTATAGTAGGGTACTCTGACTGACGATTTTTTGAAAAATGGTCTTGAGAGACTTGTTGACGACCTCTGCTTTCCCATTTTCCTAGGGATAATAAGGAGAATAATGACCATGTTTAAACCCCAGCTTAGCTTCTAGTTCATCCATCATCTCATTCTGAAAGTGACTTCCATGGTCAATGACAATCTCACTCGGGATACCGAACCGGGCGATAATCTGATTGAATATGACAAAGGTTGCAGTCTTCCTGTCAGATTTAACTGTATGCATGGCCTCTGCCCACTTAGTAAAGTATTCAATGACCACGATAATGTGTCGATTCCCCCCAGCCAAAGTTGGGTTGCAATCAAAGAAATCTACCCCCCACTTGGTGAAGGGACCAACGGTAATGACTGGGTGAAGAGGAGTTGGATATGAGTGCATTTTCCAAGTGAACACCTAGCAAGGGTGACACTTCTTAACCGCTTTAATACAATCTTTAAATATAGTAGGCCAAAAATAATTGGCTCGCAAATTTTTTTGGGTTTTCGCAAACCTGGATAGATGACCACCACAAGCCCCACTATGGCAATCGTTTAGTATGGACTCGAATTCTCCATGAGTTAAAAAACAAAGAAAGATATCGTTTATTCCTCAACAATACAAGGTGTCACTGAGGATAGTATATTTCTTACTTGGTATCTTATATGCCATCGATCATCTCATGAGAGATGCTGAGGGAACTTCAAATTCTGTAGATAGAGAACAATGTCTCCATACTAGGGGTCAGACGAAGAGACAAGAAAAATGTGTTCTTCTGCAAACAAATCAACATGGATAATGTCCTCATCTAATCATGGAAAATCGAATATTAACTCTGCAAAGACCGAAGATTTCTTGGATTTCGCAGAAGAGAAATTGAGGTCAAACTCTTGTAAAATGACAATCCATTTATTACATTTCCCCCCTATGATACGTTAGGTAAGGAAGTATTGAAATGGATTGACATCAAAAACTATAGTAGTCTTAAAAATTAATATTTAATGGCGCAAACTCTGGACTTTGTGAACGATAGCCAAAGCTAGTTTTTCAATGTGAGTGTAATTAAGTTCAAGACTGAGCAAATTTTGACTAAGATAGTAAATTACGTGCTCATGGAGCTCATCATCCTCCTAAACCAGAACCATACCAATCGTTTCCTCGGCATGGCGATATAAAGAAAGTAATCTATATTGTAGTCGAGAGGCTTCATTAGAGGCATTGACACCAAAGCTTTCTTCAAAGCATCGAAGGACTCCTGGGCTCACTCATCCCAGATAAAAGGGGTGTCCTTCTTCAATATATGCATGAAACCTTTAATGATGGTGGCATAGTTCACTATAAACCTACGAAGAAAGTTAGTTTTCCCCTGTAGACCTTGAAGTTGTCTAATCATGCGCGTGGGAGGCAACCAAAGTATTGCCTCAACCTTAGGTGGATCTACCATGATCCCAATCTTAGAAACTAGAAAACCTAAAACATGACTAGACTTAATGCAAATATGCATTTGTTAGGGTTTAACTAGATCCTATAATAACAACATCTTTCAAAAACAAGTTGAAGATGAGTAATGTGATCCGCTCTCTTGCGAGAGTGAGAAGCAAGATCATGAAGGTAGGCTTCGACTATGTTCTTAAGATCATGAAAGGAAAAAGTCATGGCACGTTGAAAGGTTTCTCCGACGATTTTAAGGCCGAAAGGCATCTTCCGGTATGAAAAATTACCCCAAGGACAAATAAATGTCATCTTGCGTTGATCCTCAAGTTTAATTTGAATTTGATTATATCCTGAAAATCCATCCATAAAACAAAATAATTCGCTTCCTGCACACTCGTCGAGAATCTGATTGATGAAAGGAGTGGGAAAGTTATCCTTAGGACAAGCCTTGTTCAGATCATGAAAATCAATACATACGCAAATGGTTCCTTTCTTCTTATCTACAGGAACGGGGTTGGATACCCATTTGGTTAAAGGAACAGGGTAGATGAATCCAACATTAAGTAGCTTCTCCACCTCTGCCTTAATAGCAAGGGCCTTTCGAGGGTTCACAGCTCTAAGACGTTTCCGAATGGATTTAGATTCTGGATAAGTTTTAATTTCATGTTAAACAATACAAGGGTCAATCCTTGGCATCTCCTCATAGGACCAAGAAAATACATCTTAGAATTCCTTAAAGAGATCGGTGTAGATCAAAATTTCTTCTGGTGAACAATCTGCACCGATATTTACATTTTCAACCTTAACAAGAGTACGAGAGATGTCGATCTAGATGGTAGGAGAAATTCTCGCCATATTTCCTTTGGCATAGATGTCATGTGTATCAAGTGGAATTATGGAATGACCAACTATCTCACTCAAAGTAGATCGAAATCTATCTTGTTTGATTCTCTCAAGCTATGGGAGAAAATAAGAGCGATGATGCATATCATCCCAGGATTTTTTGGAACCGTTCATGGATTCAATGATGGCTTTGTCCGAAGGAAAAGTCCCACCAAGGAAATCATGTGAAAAAGACAATGAGGTGGCCCACACAAGCCTAAACACAAGATCCTCCTCGTCTGTCAGCGAGGGAACTGGATCAGGATCGACAGAATAGTCAAGAACAACATGATACACAATCTATGTTGTTGATAGTGGCATGGCCATCCCAACATGCGACTAACCTTCACAGGACAAAGTCGGGGAAGGTAGGGTCCACAGATCATTAAAATAATATGTACAGAAAGGAATGGAACTCTCAGTTGAGACAGGCCTACTGGACATGGCTTAAACGTGATGGTTTGGTGCCAAGAAGTCAAAAGTACCCATAAGGGAAGAATACATTTCAACACTATTATTCCAACAACCACGCGTTTGATGGTATACTTTGAATACTCCACATGGATTTGGAAATCCACATGGTAAGGCAAGCGAGGCCTAACATCCGTGATGTCAAACTTTATAACCTTTGAGCCACTGGGTTCTAGAGCTCCTAGAGTAGAGAGTAAGTCATTCCTCTATGAGGGGCACGTTTGGAGTACCTCCAAAGCTGACATCACACAAGGGGTTTGGCCTAGGTCCTCAAAAATAGAGTATTTATGGGTAGCTCTAGCATTGGGATTATGGGTAGAGTACTTGAGTACTCCTTTTGGAATACAAGGTTGTGGCTCTGGTTTCTCAATCTGTAAATTCATCTTTGGAGGAGGAGGAGATTCTAGTCAAGGAATATTTTGTTTAGAAATATATTCTCGAGATCAAGTGGCTACATCAATTTTTGAATAGACCATATTGATACATAGACGGTCTCCATCTTGCAATTGGTGGTTTTGACCTCCACCAGTCGCATTTTCAGCGTTTGATGAACTCGAGGCTTAGTTTTGATTATGTGGGAATGGATTCGTCAGCATGGCGGGCGATTGAGCTAATAACCTCACAGCTTTTGCAAGTTTGGGGAAAAAAATGTGTAAGGTGATCGTCAGTGAAAATCTTACAAGGAAACTTCACCTTACATTTTTCTTGTTTTCCCTCTCCAACATTACTAATTGTATTCTCATTATTATTATTGCCCTTGGGTTTACTACTATTTTTACTATTCTTATTCCCTCTTGGTTGTTGGTCACCATTCGGGTTGGTCGACGATTGCACGGAGTGTACATCCACCGAATGAGTGGGGTTGGAAGACATAGATGAGGCTAGTCCCCCTGCATACTGGCTTAATGATAACTCTTTCAACTGGTTTTTCATCGAGTTTGCGGACTTTACATTGGCAGAACCTACAATGCCATCCACATGAGGTCTGGTCTTTTGCCTAGGTTTGTAAGTAGATCGTGGTTCTTCAGAAATAAGATGGTGTAACATCCTAGACTGAGCATAAATAAAATCTAATTGTTGGGCCCTAAAGATCACTTACTCCTTAGAGGTAACCCCGAAAGTGGCAACATCCTTCGATATAGGAGGGTACAAAGACTTAATAAACCATTCTAAAAGAAAGGTCAGGGGTATAGGGGTTTTAATCAACCTCTTCCATCTACGCCACTTCTAGATATGGTCTGAGATATGAGTGGAGGTATCCTAGCACAAAGTTGACAACAATTCTAAGCCAACATCATAACGAATAGGCAACTGGAAGTGATTAAGAAAAACCATCACCAACTGACCAGAAGTCCCATATGCCCCCTTGGGTAGCTCAATATACCATTTCACAGCAACTCCTATGAGGGTGCATTGAAATAATATCAAACGAATACATTCATCATTAAGAGAGTTTGATGAGAACCAAAGGTGAAAGGTAGTGGCATGGTCACCATTATCCTTGCCATTCTTACCCTTGAACTTTGGAATGTCTGAAGGAAGTTTGTTGGCGACCAGGGGCCATGTGGGATCGTGACTCACAGATTCATTCATTAATTTAGATAGATCTGACAGATTAAGAGTGGCCAGAAAAGGGAGATGGGTTTTCTGACATCTGGCACCAACCTCCTGGGAAAGATTCTGCTTGTGGATTTGAAGGCCATCCAAGGTTCTGGTAAACACCATGGACTTGTATTGCATTATAAGGCCCTCCTCTGGGCTGATTCACATAAGGTTGGTTGGGCATCATTCCAACTGGAATGTTCTATTGAGGGTTATATAAATTTCCCCTAGCCGGATTAGATCCGGGTTGGGGGTTGCCCAAAGTGTGAAACTGACCTCCCCCAGGTTGGAAATCGGAGGATAGAGGTGGATTCGTCATGCCAAATGTATTGGTCGGAATCTTCACTGAGGAGGTAGGATTTTAGGATGGAACTTGAGCCAAATATTTTCCGCTAGGTTGATTATTCCACCCTGAAGTAGAAGGATTGGAACCGATGTTAAAAGCATGCATACCTCCCATATTAGGAGTCATTTGAGGGATTTGAGATCCACCAAATGGAAAAGGAGTGGAAGGAGGTGTACTTCCTCCAAGCCCAATGCTAGCATTAGGGCCAACAACTGGGATGGAGCTCAAAAATTGTGAGGTGACGTCCATGGGGATGGAATGAACATTGTAGCCTGACGAGTGCCCAAGAGACCCAAATGGGTTTGAGGCAGTAGCATGAGCATTACCTATAGGCCGGGCCAAAGTAATGATAGGTACCTCAACCACTACGACCATGGAGGTTGCAAGAGTCGAAGGGGTTCCATTAACTATAGTAGGTATGGGATTCGAAGGGCTCCTAGAATTATGTATACCAGGTTCAGTACTTATCCTTGTAGAATCACAACTCTGAAAAGTGGATGTGTGTGTACCACATATAATTACTCTACACCTTTTATAAGACAAGGAAACGAAATCCGGTGGTAACTGTAACAAGCAAAGGGACCAGTGAGGCGACTAGTC
>JZKD02S2223866.1:466285-489138 GCA_000966675.3 Picea glauca
TATAAACCAGGCCTGTTTGAGGCCAATGGACAGTCATTCAGAGTAGAGTTATGCTGAAGGAAAGCCAAGCCAAAGTCAGTTTGTTGCAGGGAAGCCTTTGAGGTGGAAACGCTGTTGGATCGTTTCTGGGAGCTTGGAGCATCAGTTTTGCATGTCGTTTCTTTTGCAGGGTTCTTGAGATCTGGGACAACAAGACCAGATCAGTCTTGTAGCATTTGGGCATTTCTGAGATGTAATTTTGAACACTTGAGCAGAAATAAAGAAGCCTCCCCCACAGGAAAAAGGCCCGGAGACGTAGGCAAACATTGTGCCGAACTCCGTTATCAACCTACGTTCTTATGGTTTGCTGTTCATTATTGTTTTCAGATCTGCATATGTGTATTTGACTGATATAATCCTCTTCTTTCCTCATTATTTCATTAAAATTCTCAAATGGTTAAATTATTCATGCAAGTTTAAAACTCAACCATAATCATAAAAGATCCTGCCAGACCTACAAGCATTTGAGAAATGGTCCATTGACTTTGTTGGACCTATAAATCCACCAGGAAAGCGTACAAGAGCAAGGTACATAATTACAACAACATAATACTTGACTAGATGGGTCGAAGCAAGAGTAGTCAAGGACTATAGTGCAACTATAGTTGTGCGCTTCATATTTTATGACATCATAACTAGGTTTGGATGCCCAAATATCCTTATGAGTTATCAAGGAACACATTTCATCAATAATACAGTTGAAGCATTCAACAAGATCTTGGAGATAGCACTCATGAAGATTTTCAGTGTGAACAGGGATGATTGGGATTTAAGAGTACCAGCAGTACTTTGGGCCTATAGAACAACTTGCAAGAAGTTGACAATGCAGACACCTTTTAAGTTGGTATATGGTCTTGAAGCTATTGTTCCAATGGAATATTTGATACCAAGCTTAAGAATTGTTTCCTTTACATATATGGATGACCCTGGCACTGTTCAAGAGAGGCTTGCACAGTTGGTTGAATTGGAGGAAGACAGATTCATTGTAGGATTCCATTAGCAAGTTTAGAAGGAAAGAGAGAAGGCCTATCATGATAGGCACATCAAAAAGAAGGCATTCAAACAAGGTGATCTAGTACTGGTATATGATAGTAAGTTCATCAAACACCCTGGGAAGTTCAGAATGCATTGGCTAGTGCCGTACGAGATCGCTAATGTTATAGAGGGAAGAGATGCACAATTGAAGACTTTGAATGGGGAGTGGAAGGAAGGATTAGTGAATGGGAGTCGAATGAAGTTGTACTATGACAACCAACTACCTCGCATCTCTTAGTAGAAGCATGAAGAAAAGGGTCTAGGTACTAGGTGTAGTTGAAACTGGGTACCAGACACATAAAATACATTCTGCACAAAGGAGGAAAAGAATCCATAGAACATAAAGTAGATGTTGCACTGCGCAGTCAGAAGTTGAAGTGAAATAGAAGGATCAGATCTGAAGTGCCTTGGGATGAGTCACATGTGAGTGTTGGGGGCCTGTTGGCCCTTGGCTATGGAAGTATTTGAATATCAAGGAAGAAAAGGGAGAATGCGAACTTCGCAGAAGACACAGTGACTGTTATTGGGTCAAAGTGAACAAAAGAAAAGAAAATATGGAGTGAAGTCTGAGAAAGAAATTCGTTGGACAAGAAGATCGGGGATGACATATAAGAAAGGAAGAAGGATCATGGATAGGTCAACAAGTGGAAAAATCCACCGTTGGATGCTTTGGAGCACTACGCAAGAAGAACAGAAAGACAGGCTGGCAAAGCCCTAAAAATATGGGTCAAGTTGACCTAGGGTTTTAGACACCTAGGGTTTTGGTATCTAGGGTTTTGGACACCTAGGTTTTGGCCTAAGACTGTCGATGAGCTATTGTAACATATAAATAAAGGTATAAAGGACCTGGGTCGGGTTGTTACTTTGGGTTGGTACGATATTTTTTTCGATCTAGTAGTATTGTTGTGAAATATTATTGTTGTGTGAGAGATAAGTGTTAAGTGTGAGAGCCTTATGGTATTGTAATATATTCAACTGGGTGCGAAGATCAAACCTATAGCTGGGTGCACAGGGAAGGGAGAGAAAGAGAGGAGAAGAAAGAATATCTGCTAGCTAAGAGCGCAGACAAGAACTGTATTCTTTACCTCAATATATTATAGCACAGTTCTATGGACCTATCCCTAGGGAGAGGGTGAATCACGTATATTTTGTGTTGAGTGTGATTGATCTTCTGTCTCTATCATTGATATACTATGATTGCATTACTATTTTAGATCTGATAAGTAGATGTGTAGAATAGATCTAATTTGATAAGTGATATATGAATGTTGTGTTGTTCTTGTGTTAGATCCACTTGATATTCCCTTTGGTTGTAGACATCTCTGTCCTGCAACCCCCTCATAACTACTTCGGGTGAGACCGCATCTACTTCACAGGTGTTGATGAAAGGGCCAGTAGTTAGGGCTTGTTGGTGCTCTCTTGGAGCTAAACCCTAGGTCTTCCCCTGTGCCAACAATCATGATTACTTAGAAAGGTATATGGTGATGAAACCAATGGTGTTATGAATTTGCAAGGAAATTAAATATGAAAGTAATGCAAAGGCCTAACTTTAAATTTTGATGAATGATATGCTCCCAAAAACAATGCAATTTTCAAATTCAAATCTGTGATTCAGAAGTAAATATGCAATCTTTAACTATATGTACTAAGTTAATGATAGAGATTCAAAGACAAAAATGCCAAACAATGCAAAATGCCTATTTTTTTGTATTTTCAATATATCAAAACTGAGATAAAAAAGAGATAACTCAAGCAGGATATCAAGTAATAAACACCTAGCCCAATATACAAGGACAATAAAAACGAAAATATGAAGATAAAAACTTCGCCCAAAAATTCAACGAAAATAAGGCTTCCTGTCATCTCACAAGCACTCAGCAGGCACTACAAAGTCCTAAGAAGGCTCGGCAAGTATTAAATCCCACTGAGCAAACACCAGACCAAGCAAAAAGGAAAGACAAAAATGTGTATGTGACTATTTGAGCAAACAATGCGTATATACACAACTTTCAGTGAGACAGACCGCATATGTACGTGACTATCAAGCAAAAAGGCGCGTATATGCATTGAAACAAGGCTAGGCAAGGGAGAAAGGTTGAAAACTCATAACCAAATTGAATAGGAGCTGTCAAGCAATGACATGAAAAGAACCACAATAGAAACAAGAGCAATATAAGGAGAAGAGTACTTCAAACCCTAATAAATAAAACTCTCCCCAGTGGAGTTGCCATTTCTATTACGAGAAAAATCTCTCTATGGCTAGGGTGAACCACAATAGACAGGTATGACTACATAAATCAACTCAATTCCAACATATGCTATATAAACCAATGCGCAAGAAAGATAAAAAAGAATCCTACCTCGTCCAAATGTTTGATGATGTCCACCGTTGAGCACTTCTACCCAAAGCTTTATACCTGCAACAAGTTCTCAACAAATAAGAAGAGCAAGAATATAGTGATAATATAACATGTTAGCACATTAGATAGCATAATCCATTAATATACAAAACAAACATGCCCAATGATAACAATTCATATATTTGTGAGATATCAATTAGATGGGAAAGGAGTATTTCTATTAATAAATGATTAGTAGAAGTGAACACATTATAGACTTTCGTATTGGCACGGGTCGGAACCAAGAAACTGAGTTCCTTCCAACTAGGCCTCGACCACTTTAATCCTCCACCAAAGGCAAGTTCATATATGGGAGACAAAGAGGTTCTCCATCAATAAGGGAAGAGCTTGGGGGTTGAGCACTGTGTTCAGACTTAAAGGACTAAGGGATGCAAACTCAATAATGAAGTGATAATTTCTCCAAAGTAACTTTGCTCTCAAATTTGAATTCTCTCCCCTTTTCCATAGATCAAAATTGGCTTATTTATAGCCTTCAAAATGAAACTGAAGGTCTGAGTCAAAATGTTTCCAGTATATGGAAGGCCAAGGATCAGAGATCTCCTATCGTGACATGGAAACCCAACATTAAATTTTTATTTTCTGGCACAAATCTTGATGTACATGGGCTGTAGTGGAACAGCCAGCGTATACGCATGATGTATAGATTTTAGGGTGCATACAAGTGGAAAATATTTATTTTTGTCTCTGGATTTATCAATCAAGGAAAGTAAATCTACATGGGGGAATGGAGTAAGGACCTCTCTGTAAGATTTCATAGGGTGAGGCAAATATTTCTCTAACATATGAAATTTAAGTACTCTTTACGTTATGGGAAAGAGCTAAATACCTGGTTTTTCAATGGTTGTCCTTGCGTAGTTCTGGTTGACACAACTCAAATAATATGGTTCCTACTCATGCGCTTTCTTCCTGCACACACATGACAAGAAATACCTAACTCAAATAATTCAAGCATTAAAGGAAATTAAAAAAATTCATAGCTTCCTTATCTTACTCTAACAAATAATAAATATGCCAACATGCAACCAAATAGAAAAAGCATAGAAGGGGAGAGTAGCATTGATCTATAGTAAGAAGAAATAAGAACCTTACATTGATGGTGTGTTCATCTTGAGTCCAACATTGTGGTTCTCCTTGGCTCCTTCTTTATCTCTTCCTTCTACCCTCACTCTTCTAAAATTTCAACAACATAGACTTGCTCTCAATTATTCCCCCTTCTTCCCTTAGACAAGCCTCTCTATATAGAGTAGTGAAAGAGTTTTTAGCATGAGTATTGTATTTGTCTCAACTCGTGCTCATATCATGAATAACTCAAACTGACTGACTTTACGAGGTCATTTGGAGAGATCACAAGTCATCATGTTGCCAATTTCCTTGAGTGTGTCAAAAAATTAGGTTTCAGGGGAGTTCATGGGCTAGAAGTAGTGTGGTTAGCGATCAATTGTGGGATGTCAATGAGATAAATAGAGACCAATCTCTCTTTGTTAGGAAGTTGAGGTGTAACTACCCTCAAAAATTTTCAAATGTAAAGGAAAAATATGTGGTCCAACTTGACATTTTGGATGGGTTCTCTATGTTCCCCTAGGGTGGAAAATATATATATAACATATGCCCCCTAATGTTTGAGTTTAATAGAGGAATGAATGGATTGAACACATTAAAATAATTTATGGAGTGTGAGATGATGCAAGGAAAGAGATGAAGATCATGGAACCAATGATTACTTGCAACCAAACGCCAACCAAACATATATAGATCATCCTCGAGGAGGGCACACCAATGCTCGGAAAAGAAATAGAGAATGGACATAAAAATAATACATTGTAGATCCAAGTAATGAAATGAAATATCATGGCCAAAAAAAATACATGGTGGATCCATGTCAAAAAGAATCATAGCCACGAGAAAAGACAATGTGAATCTATTTCATAGTGAATGTCAAGAAGACATTGAGCACTAATGATAATGATTCCTTGGTTTCAAGGTACTTATGCATAATTTATATTCACCATTGTAACTTGGGAAGGGTATAAGGAATGATGTATGTTCCCCAAATCCCAAGGTCTTCATCCCAACCTCGATGGTACAATTCTACATCATGTGAATAAATCAGTTGATGTCGAGCATGGTACAAATCGTCTGATTACCGACCATTGATGTATGTCATTAACAGACATGAGGGGACACACCAATGATGTATATGGACCCCAATGTACCTAGTACAATATAGAAAGTGTGAATATATGATATGATGTCAAACTCTTCTAGAATCAATTGATCAAGATTCAATGAGGTAAACCCGCTATCTATTATGAGGAACCCTGTCACTGAGGATTGCAAGCTTCAAGGTAATAGATAGTTCCAAGATGATGTGTTGAATTTGACAAGAACATATCCATCGAAGAAGGTCCTTAATATACCCCCAATCAATTGACATGAAACATACACTAAGAGATTATGTGAGATGATAAAATCACTAAGTGTAACTGACACAAGGATGGTCAACTTGAATGGTCAACAAGATAGAATATGGATGACTCAGGATTAACTTCCCTTGAACATATATAATGACACAATGATGACCTAGAAACATAAACTCAAGATCACTGATAACACAGTGTGACAATGCATGCGTGTTATAGTCCAAAATGCCACTACTATACATTTTAGACATTGGCCTACTCATTTACATATTTTCCAACCACTTTTTCTGAGGTTCCTCTAAAAAAACATATTTTTGTATGGTTTATGTGCCCTAATAAACATTCAAATCATGTACATATGTGACCTGAATATATAATAGCCCGCGTGTACTCTCAAAGGTTGCAAAAAATAAAAAATGATGCGCTTTATGGTGGAGTTTACAAGATATTTTGGGTTGCACAACCATTTTACCTATTGTAGCCCTTGTGAAAACCAAATAACCATCATTTATCCATATAAAAGGGCCCTATGGGAGTCATTTGAAGATATATGAAAGAAGAGAAAAGTGAAATCTACCAAAAAACCTCTCTCTCATTCCAAGCCTTTGCATCTTGTTCTGAGTTTTCATCCTCAAACTTCCCAATCATTTATCCTTCTTATGCAATCCATCCATTTCCTTCTATTGGTATGTTGGTTGTAAGGATATCACTTTGGGAATGGTGCACTTGGAGTCTAATTAGAGGAACCCGATAAAGGTTCATGGAGCAGTGTCAGCAAGATTAAGGTTGTATCTTATTATCTTGTTTTCAGTAAAAAAAAAATCTTGTCCCAAATCTATGTGTCTTCATCTTTATATTTATAAATTGATTTTATGAATATTTAGGCCTTTAAATGATATTGGGGATTATGCATATGATTTTATATATTGTTATATGAAGTTGTTTCAAGCCATCATTGGGAGGAGGCCTGCAATCCAAGATCGAAGAGTGAGAGGAAAGGATCTACTACAAATGAAAGAACTTAAGGTACATACCTTGATTTACTCTCTCTTTCCTTAATTGTCATTAGGTATTGTTATATTTGGGTGGAATAGGAGTAATTATGTATTTTAAGGTGTCATTGCTCTTCCTAGTCACTAGACCCCGATTAGGGGGATTTTCCCGCAAAGCAATGAGGAATTTGAGGAACTCTCCAAAAGGACTGGAAAAAAAACAAATCAGATGAGTACATGACATATTGATGGTACAGATCCTAGGAAAGCAATAAACCAGCTGTAAGAGAATGGTGAAAACATGTGCTATGTTCAAGGGAGACAAGACTTCGACTACCATTTTGAGAATATATATTAATGATAACAAAACCCCTTCACTTTTCTTTTTTTTCTTCTTCTTCATGTTTTTATGAGAATGAAAGAGTGATGAAAGTGTGCTTGATAGTGTCTTTTTCATTCATTTTTTATGAGTCCAAAAAAGAGTTAATAGTATACTCGTGAGGTGTCTTTTTCATGTTTTAACAAGCATGAAGAAGAGTTAAAAGTATGTTCATTTGGAGATACCAAGTATTTGAACAACATGCATCGAAGGTCCACATATGTGGAACCAACCTAGGCATAATGTATGCAACAGGGTACTTGCAAAGTGAGGTCCACACATAGAATAAATTATCTCCATGGGGTATAGTGGTCATGAAACAAAGGTAAGCAAATGTAAACATCTAAAGGTCAAATGTGGCTATAAATGGACATCAGTGGGAATAAAGAAAATAGAAACACAACAATAGGAACCAAGACATAAGAAACAAAGGCTTGTGCAACTGTAAAGTAACATAAAAATATGGGAAACCCCTTTGGATATGGCCAAAAAAGATGTGAAAAAGAGAAATATGACTCGATTTCAAGTTATTGTGGGTACACAGGATGGTTCACTGGCCTACAAGAAATCACAGCATGTGAGCCAAATAAAAATCAAAGTGCTAACTAGGGTGTCTATGAAGGGTAGGTACTATCGTGCAATTTACGATGTGAAAAATGGCTAATGTCTCAACTTGATGGAATCATACCTAAGGAATAATATCTATAGAATGGATGACTAATAATGAAAAATAAACATGCCAAGAAAAACCTATCCCTAGATGTTGGTTCAAAATTGATACCTAAAGTTTGGTAGAATTCGTCAGTTCTCACAAAAAGAGTCCCTTTTATCCTTGTGAAGACATCAAGACTAGATTCTGATGTTAAAAATGGACAAAATCATATAAAAGCCAATAAATAATCCCCCAAAATTAAAAAAATTCGAAGTCACATACTGCGTTTAGGTGTGAAAATGGGTTTTTGTCCACCCAACTAGGTTAAAAAGAAATTACCATAGGAAAAAAATCATGTGTGCATTTGGTAATTAGAGTTTTTTTGGAAAACAATATTCCAATATTGAACTTATGGAGCAAATTGCAGGAGCTTTTTCCAACAAATTTAGACGATGTTAGTTCCAAGTAATTCTTTGTCCAAATTTGCATCTTTTGATTCATGTTTTGTCAAATTTTGTCAGTGGAATTTTGAATAAGTAAGATCGATAGGAGTTGGTCTACATGGTCATGGGTGACCGAGGGTGTCAGTCACAATAGTTTTGGATGAAGAGTTCCTTGATCCATGACCAGTAGCATTAGTGCGAACTAGTCAACCATGACCCTGGGTTAAAATTTTAGATCTACAAAATTTCCTCAAATTTTTATTTATTTTGGACTAATGGGTTTTTCTTTGGGGATTTTTGCAGAGTACATCATCACCATGATATATTTGAAAGAGCGGGATCATGAGGTGGAGAACGAGAAAAAAAGGGAAGACCAACATAATTTGGAAAATTTTGGATGATTTATGGTAATGCAGTCTCTTGAAGTTATTCAAGTGTCCAAAAATGAGGTCCCAACCCTATTTGTTGGATAAATTAGTCAGTCATTGGATGCCAGAGAAGTAGTGTTTTGATGTAGAGGGGAATTTGTTGACCCTATATCTCAAGGAAATATAATTTTTCACAGGATTATCATGATGTGGATTGCCCACATGACTACAAGGAGGATCAGGTGGGGAAGATAGATCCATAATGAATTATATAGAACATTGTTTCCCAGGAGTGAGAAGGACGAGAAAAAAGATCTCAGTTTGGGATGTGGTAGACCTTCCCCTATGGACAATTTTGTTTTCCATCACTTGTGTATTTGGATCAACAACAACACATTTGACCTCCAAGGGTCATATTATTCAATTGGATTTTTGTTTTCTAGACCCAACATTATTCAATTGGTGCTCTGGTGTGCTCGTCAACATGAGAGACCAACTTACTAGATGTAAGACTTGAAATATGAAAAAATTCAACGATAGGAGAATATTGGTTACTTTCTTCTTAGAGTGGATCCCAACCATGAGACCATAGGTACTGATTCCATATTTGGGGCCAAGTCATCCTTGGATGATGCATTGGGTGGATCATATAACCTGAGTCATTGAAGGGAGGGTAAAGGATCATTATGGATCAAGATGGATATGATGGTAGAGGCACTAGATAGTATCCATCGAGGAATTCCTCTATGAGGGGATGAAATTTTGGCAAGATCCATAGCTTACACTCCCCCTGGGAGAACATTGGGGACTGCTCAATGAGTGTTTTTATATTTTTTTCAATTTTTAATGTTTCTATGGTTTTTGAATTTTATTTTTATGGATGCAACATGACTAACCAAAGGATTGTGTTGACATAGATGTGGGGCAAAATCAACCAGTAGTATGGGGTCGAGCCCACCATAGGATAATTGATGAAGACACATCAGAGGAAGAGCGAGGAGGTTATGTCGAGGATCTTTGTGAAGTGTATAGGAACCTAGAGGGGTTGACCATGGGAGCCCCCCCTTGCATATGGATGAAATTACACCACATTTACAACGTCACAAAGTAGGAGTGTCCCACCCTTTCCTCAACATGTTTAGGAAAGTGGCATGGGAAGTAGTATATTACCATGAGACCCATCTATGGGAGGACTAGAGTACAATCTCCCCATATTTTTTATTGCAATTTATATACTTTAGTATATCGACATTTTGGTATCATCATGGGCCTGGGAGCCCCCATTTTGTCTACTACACCTTTTTGAGAATGGTGTAATGACAAAGTATTATATATATATATATATGTTTATCTCGGTTTGTACTTATGGTTGTCTAATGATGTGATTGAAAACCCATGTTTATGTACTGAAAAATACATTTATAGAAGATGGAAATAATATACAGAAAAATACTAAGTATAGAAGATGTGCATAGAAGAAGAAGGAAGACTCGAGAGTGCATAGTTGAGGCACAACCAGGAGTATAGTGCATCGAGAGAAGAATAAAGCAGAAGAATAAAATAGAGAGAAGAATAAAGAAGAGAATAAAGTAGGAGAAGAAAGGAGGAGAAAAGGAAGGTAGATATCTCGACGTGCCAAAGATAGAAGGACCCACAAAAGTAGGAATAACATTAGTTAGAGTGAAAAAGAAACATGAAGACAGAAAAATAGGTGAAAGTAGCTTGAAAAGAAAGTTAACTTGAGTTATCATGTATTGTAATAGGGTTTTGGGGATGAACAAAGTAGGGTTTCAAGCCCTAGAAATCATGTATAAATATGAAATGGGTTGGGAGAATACCTATTCTACTAGGTTCTGTTTAGTTCTTTATTGTTAGTGGTTCTTCTTGAGCGGTAATGTTGTGCCTGTTCCAAGATGTCGAGAGTTCACATTCGTAAGTAGAGTGATAGGATAGGTTGAGCAAGAGAGAGTCTATGTTTGAATTCTAAGGAGGTGATGTAGAGAGAGAGAGAGAGAGAGAGAGAGAGAGAGAGAGAGAGAGAGAGAGAGAGAGGCTTGCACTACAGAATGACTAGGATAGGAGAAGGACAAGATAACCATGATGTATATTTGTAAGGGCAATGCACAAGCCTGATACACTTACCCAAAAGCATAATAAAAAATATAGTCATTGTGGACATAGCCCAGAGTTGGGTAACCATGTTAACTACTGTGTTGAATGTCTTTGGTTTGATTATTCATGGATTATGTCTAGATGCATATTAGATTAGATTTGTCTTATGTGTAATCATTGCACGATAGTTATGACTACTACAGAAATGGGCTTATGTTGTAATATTGAATATAATGGTAATATTAATATGAACTCACTAAGTAGCTAAAAAATAACAAAGAAAGAACAATGCGCACAAAACCACTAAGTAAGAATGAATAGAATGATAACCCCCCATTACCTCACTATTGTAGAAACCTAGTTCCTACAGTCCTAATAGATACCTCAGGTGAGACTTCATCTTCATGTAGGTGATGTTGAAAGGTCCGGTGTTTAAAGGGTTTTGTTTGTCAAATATAACTTGAACCTAGGGTCTTACAACCGTGCGCATGCCAACAATTGGTTTCGTTGCCAAGATATGGAATTTGTGATTGAGGGATGTTTTGGAGGCTGAATAAGAAGGAAATATTATAATGGTTAGAAGGGAAGGAACAAGGGTTTTCTCATAAATATAATATAAAACCTCATATGTTGCGTGAAATGCAAAGTAGGCACCTGCCCTGATACCAATTGTTGGAAATATAACTGAGAGTGGGGGGGTTGAATCAACTATATATATATATATATATATATACAAGCTTGAAAACTTTTCTTTTGATTCTTTATTCTTTTTGGATTATTATTTAATGTGTTGTTGATAACTTAACATGCATAGATATACAATGATAAATCACATAGAATACACAGAGACACTGATTTTCCTGAGGAAACCCATAAAGGGTAAAAACTTCTTCTTCTTGATATGATAAGTAATCTTTACATTATGTACATTATCATACTTATGATATCCAACTCATTGTGGGGCTACCACCTCTATTTTGCAAGCTGCAATTTGTTGAGAGCATCAACTCTCTGGATTCGCTAGCACCTACTAGAAGGAAGAAACAACTCCTTAAGTGTTCCAGCACCAACTAGAGGGAAGTGCACCAACTTCCAGTCACACAGGCACCAACCTGTATAACAGAGAACAAAAATTCTCCCTTGTACCACCCTTCCACCCTGGTTTTTCTGGTTGCAACCAGATGGAATCTACTAATCCCTGTGTTCAAGCACCCACTTGAACCTCTGAGGACAACAATCCTCCCTAGCACCTCCCTACCACTCTAATTATAAATATTTTCTACTGAAACTTGTTATAGTGATATAATGTTCATTAATGGCTTACTAGTATCATCATTGTTCTGCTACACTGCCCTGCTCTTTTTGCATCAATGTCTTCCTTCTTGCATCCTCTTGAGCTTTTTGATCTTCTGCGATGTCTCTCCATGCACAACTCATCTTTATCTTTCACTATCTCTGATATACTTCTCTGTTCCTTGCATATGTTGCTCTTTATGATCTGTGTATTCTTTCTAGTCTATGCATTACGCCTCTTTTGTGTGTTTCATATACTACCCACAACAAGCTATTTCTCCTGTGAAATTACTCTTTGCAAAAGAAACCTTCACTTATCTATTCTACGTATATTTATAATGCCAATTCCTCTGCCAAATCATACAGCTAAATCTTCATCCCCTCTGGCAGTTACGCTGAGTTTGCTCTTCATCCATGGTCATTATGTTGAGGTTCCTTATCCTCTCTGGCAGTCGAGACTCTTCATCTTCTCTAGCATTATGGAATCTCATCATCATTAGTGGGCATTATGCTAAGATTCCTTAGCTTCTCTGGAAGTAAAAAATCTTTGTCCTCTCAGTCACAGTTGAGCTTGTCCTCTCTATTTCAGTTACAGACTTCAACACTTTCCCATCTATCAATTGTCTCTTTGAACAGTCTTCATTCCATTGGTAGATTCCTCGAGACTCTTCAGCTCCTCTGGCGATCACTCTATAGCTCCTTGAATTCTATGGTAGACACCATCACTTCGTTCTGGAAGTTACAGCTAGTCAAGTATGGATTCTTTGGTTATTGGAGACTTTGAACGGTTGAGATCTTGCTTGTTTGCCATCACTTTTCTTGCCATCAATGACAAGCGCACTCTCAACTGTAAACTTGTCAACATTACTTTTGTGCTTGCTTGTAACCATACCATCATTGCTTCTGTTCTTCCCATCAATGATAAGGATGCTCTACCTGTAAACATGCCAAAAATATCCCCCTTTGAAATTGATGGCAACCCTGAATGGCTACACCCACTCATTTTCTCCCCCTTTGACATCAATGTCAAAGTAAACATGCTCCCCTTGAGCTATTGCAATATTTTTTGGAGGTATCAGATATTCAACCAACACATAATCCTCATGATAGGATGGAATCTCTTATTTGATTCCTGTAGATTATTTGTATCTAAAATTAGAGTCTTCTCCGTCTGATTCTTGGACCTGTTCATCGTTAGTTTCCACTGTATACTCTATAGAATACTCAATATTGCTCACCTCTCTTACTGGGACTCCTTCATCAACCATTTCTTGTCATAATTGGATGACTCCCCCTGTCACTCTTCTCTCTTTTCTTCTGATCATTCTCCCCCTTTGTTTCTAAAAGATTAACTTTCCCTGATAGAGTCTCTCCTCTTGTTATCTCTACAGGATGTCATGTATATCATTTTGTACATCAGAATGTTGGTGTTGTGGATGTTGTTTTCCTACTTGAACACTGTGCAGTTGTATCTCGTACTTCTCAAACAACCCTTGGATCTGCCCATTGATTCTCATCGTTCTCTATTACTACAAATTCATTTTTCTTCCATGATTCTTACAACCCAAGGCTTTTATGAAATATTCATCACAAGATAAAAACACTACAAACACTCTCATACCTACTTTTCCTTTTTACAAATGAAGGACCTGTATCAATTTTCTTAGGAGCACTAATTTCTACCTTGTTGTATCCAATATTTGATTTGTCATTTGGTGATATTTGACTATTCAAGATCTTATCCAAGGTCATGGAGCTGTTCAAGAACTTGATTTGGCCATTTGACTTCTCAACCTTCAAAACTTTTTCTTTCGACTTATGAAATGATTCTTCTTCTACTTCTTCAATGGGATAAATGTTAACATAACATTCTTTTGTTGTATCTGAGCCTTCTTCTTTACTTGCATGGGAGGATTCAATATCAAAGACATTATTTGTCCTTATTCCCTTAGCCACCACTTGTCCTGAGTTTACATTTACCTTACACTCTTTGGGCATGAACACCTCTTCACTGCCTCTATCACACTTTTGAATTGTACTGAGCAAATTGTGTTTCAGACCATCCACAAGTAGAAAATCCTAGGAATTTCCTTTGCCATTACTCAAACTCACCATCCCTTTATCCTTGACTTTACCTGGTTCATCATTTTCAAATATCACATTTCCTGTTTTTCTTTTGCTTATAGGAAGAAGCTTATCCTTTTCTCCAGTCATGTGCATGGAACATCCACTACCTATATTCCAGGAGTCCTTTTGTTGTTGAGTTGAAAGTACTAGATCATATTTTTCACTATCTTTCCTTTTCCATGTGCTGGCCTTTCTAGCTAAGAGCTTTATCCTTGGATTTGCTTTGTAATTCTTCAGGTGGTAGTTTGCAGCTCTATGGCTGAAGTTATGACAGTTGTAGCATTCAAGATCATTGTTCAATAGGTCAAAATGATTGTTGCAGCATTGTCTACTCATTGACTATTTATTATTTCTTGACCTCCTTAGTTGCATGTCTTTAAACTTAATTTGACAATTTGCAATCTGTGATGGTTTGTTACTTGGTTGTCTCATTCTTTTTTATGGGAGATATTTATTCCTTGGAAATACTAATTGCTCATGTCTAAATCTTAAGGAACAATTTACAACTTTGTGGCCAAAGTTAGAACAATAGAAGAAATATCCATAGAAAAATCTTTGTACCTTGAAAATGGATATCTTCTTTGAGCAGGTCGATTTCTTCCATGCTGATGATTTCCTTGAGAAGGGAATGTATTATTTATTTGTTCTACAAATTTAGTTATGGCACCTTTTTCTTTACTCCTCCTGGGTGGATGATTATCTTCCTTTGTTTCTACAGGTTTGTTGTCGTCATTGGTTGTAGATTTGAAAAACTTGATGTAGTCTTTATTGCTTGGCTGACCACTACTTGATCCCTCTTCATAACCCATACTAGTTTTCAACTTTAGACTCCTTTTTTGATTCATAATGGTGGCTAATACTTCTGAGGATTTGATACTTGACATATTCTGATGATACAAGGCTTGAAACGTCTCCAACTCTTTCTTAGTTCTCAGTACTTCTTCTAGAGCTTCACATCTTTCCTTCTTCTCTGATAACTATTGTTTCAGAATGTCCTCTATTTTATTTGCCTCTTATAATTCCACTTTTAGCAGGGCAGAGTCTTCATCATGTTTTTTACGTCCTTTATTGAACTGTATCAACAATTGTTTTTTCTTTCTCTTCCTAAGTCTGAGTCTGTCAATCTCTTCCAAGGCGTTGATCAGCTCTCCTTCCAAGTCAACCATGATTTCTTAATTATTAGCATCACTTCCTGTGATTTCATTATAATAATCCTCTTTGGCCATAAGCAGGAAGTCATTTACCTTATCTTCACATGAAGAGTCACTATCGGTGTCTTCTGAAGAGTCATCATTGTTTACACATAAAATTTTATTTTTATCAAATCTTTTGCATTTGTACTTCTCTTCACCTTCAGAGTTTTGGTCCTTCTTCTTGTGTGGACACTTATTTGAAAAATGACCTATATTACCACAATTGAAACATTTGAAGGGTAGACTACCTTTGTATTTTCTTTATCCTTTCATCAGTCTTCTCACAAAATTTTCTTCAATCTCATCTATATTGGAGTCTGTGTTTTTCTCTGCTTTAAAAGATGCTTCTCTAGTGGTAGATTTATCTTTAATAATCCTCATTTCATAAGAAGTTAGAGTTCCTAGGAGTTGATCAATAGACAAAGTCTTGAGATCATTCAGTTCTTCTATTGCAGAAACTTTTGGATTGAATCTATCATGAAGAGATCTTAATATTTTCTGGATTAGAAAAGAATCAACTATCATTTCACCTATCCCTTTCATAATGTTAACAAGTTCTTCTATACATAAAAAGTACTTACTGATAGTTTTGTATTCATCGATATTTAACTGCTCAAACTTCAGTCTGTGAGTCTAAAGTTTTGCGTTTTTCACTTTTTCATCACCTTCATAACTGCTTATCAACTTGTCCCACATAACTTTTGTTGAATCAAAGTGCATGACTTTGAAAAACTCAGCTTTAACAAGTCCACTGAGGATAGCATTGATTGTTTTTTCATTAAAGCTAAACTCCAGCTTATCATTGTTGGTCACTATAATTGCTTATTTAACTAAAAAATCAAGTGCTACATAAATTGTCAACCCAGGGAAGTCTATTTATTTCAAAGGTAACCACGCACTATATATGCTCAATCTCAAAATCAACCTAGATTTGTAGTAAAAACATATTGATCACACTTTGTCTTGAATAAACTGAAGTTCTAACTTGAATTACAGGAAAGCAATCTACCTATTGCAGAGTTCAATGTTTAAAGAAATAATTGTCCAAAGAATCCTGGATTACATTAAGGAAATAACAAACTGGAAAAGAAATCTTTCAAGACACTGCAAAAGGAAAGACCAATGATTCTATAACCATAGAACAAGACCCTATTCCCAAAGCAGGAATCTTCAACACTTGTTTCCAATCACCACACTTTTATGAACTCATTGCTAATTGAAATGATTGACACACATTGAAGACTAACTACCTCTTAACAGAGAACATGACCCTATTCCCCAAGAAGGAATCTTCAACACCTATTTATGATTAGCACACTTTCATGAACTCATTACTAATTGAAATAATTGACATGCACTGAAGGCTAACTATTTCTAACAGAGAACAGGACCCTAATCCCCAAGCAGGAATCTTCAGCACCTGTCCCTGGTTATCAAGCTTTCATAAATTCACCAAACAGGATTGCTAACTAGAATGATCAATAGTTACCCAAGCATGAATCATATGAAAACAATGTAACAATCAGTAAAGTAGAGTTTTAGCAAGATAGAGTTTAGTAAAGTAGTGTTTCAGCAAAATAGAGTTCAATAAAGTAGTGTTTCAGCAAAACATAATTTAATCAAGGCATGAACAGAAATAACACTAACACACTATAAATATAATGGGTGAATCTTGTGAAGAAGGTGGGCCCTCCCTTCCCACAACATTCCCCTAAAACGAAAGGAACTTAGAGAGAAATGCTCAGAACAGTCTTTTATTCATCTGTCAACTGTATCATATTACAATCTGAAGTAAAATACGTCCTTCTCTGTAAATCCTTTCTTAGCTAAAATAGAAGGTTCTCTCTAATGGTGATTTCCTCTTATTTAAAGAGGAGAATCCCCTCGATACAATTTTATCATCAAATTACATTTGCACATCTGAATCCTATTCTTAGTCAGATCCGGTTTTCTATACTAGAATAGGGTATCCTAGTCTCCCGTAATAGAATGCTATTACAAGTGCTGAGTGAGGTGTTACTGTTGCGGCTAGAGTAACAACTTCTTTATTTGTCTTCTTGTTATTGCTGTTGTATGTTGTTTCAACATCACAAATCATGGGCTATTTCAGCCACGGGATTTGCGTTCTGACTATTTCATCAACTTGGTCTCAGGCAGCAGCGATGGTTAATGCTAGCTCAAGGTGCGGCTGTCGTGGTCAATGTAACAGTTTTGTGTTGTTGTTTCAGCATCGTAGACCACGGACTGTGTAACAGCTTCTTCAGTGTGAGTTGTTGTTTCAACATCGTTGACCACGAACTGTGTAGCAATTGTTGTTTCAGCATCATAGACCACGGAGAGTGTAACAACTTTTGTATGAGTTGTTGTTTCAGCATCGTGGTCCACAGACTGTAGCAGTTGTTGTTTCAGCATCATAGACCACAGAGAGTGTAACAACTTCTTATGTGTGAGTTTTTTTTTTAGCATCATGGTCCACAGACTATTTCAGCAATAGGCCTCAATGCTAATCTGCAGTTCAAACTGTTTCAGCACTTATACATCAATGGTTAAGTACGAGAGTAATGTAAAATTATATGCAAAATAGATTAAACATATAGTAAAGAGAAGAGACGTTGTATACCTTTAGAAATATAGGGTAAAGTGATAATGTGAGTTTAAATGTGAGTGAAACAAGGGTGTAATGGTGGTAAAAAGGTACATTGTAGGGTCCTAACATCCCCCCCAACTTAAAATGTTGCATGTCCTCGGGCAACTTCACTCTGAATCATAATATGAATACCAACTCTGAGTGTGAAAGTTACTCAAGTAATAACTGTGGAAGGTGATGTCTTTTGGAGCTCTAAACCCTTGAACACATTGTAACCTTTGCCAAGCTATTGTTTCAGCCTTCTTGAGCAACTTATAATAGAATTGATATTTCTCTACTGGCAACCAGAGGATAGGAAAATGAAACTGTTACCCTATCCAACTTTTAGCACATTGCTGAACACACTTGATGTAGTTAGGTACCCTGGAGATTGCTATCTCAAGATTAGTGGGGCTAAAAGGATTGTGTTCTTGTCTTTTCTCAATAGATTGTTTCCAAAACATGTTGTTTTCCTGTAGGGCAGCATTCTCTGTTGATTTAATGAAGTGTTGACAATCCTGAAGCACTGTTGTATGTAGTTGTTGAATGTGTTGAGTCATACCTAGTTTCTTTAAAAACTGATAATACTTTGTAAGAAAGGTGGCATCATTTTATGGTTCTGCCCTTATCCAGAGAAGGAGGTTATCCTCATTGTGCTTGGCAGCTAGGAAGTCATCCTACCATATAATATGATTGTTAAGGAAGGAGGTGAGTGCTCGGATCTGGATGTCACCGACAAGAGGGTTAAGGTTAAGCTATCGGTTCTCAGGGATGGCTTCATTATGAAAACATGCCTCATAAAGGAGGTGTTGATCCATAGCAGAGGCTTCTGCAAAGGTTTTAACAAAATTTGTTGGATGTAACATTGCATGGGGTCTGCCTTCTTTGATTGATTTGATCTGGAACCATGTAAGTCATTCCATGAGGAACAGGGAGTAATTGCAGAATGGTTTCCTTGCAGCCAATAACTTTTGTGCCAAGTCAAATATCAAGAACAATCTTCCTTTTAGCTCCTTGTTCTGTTTCTTAAGGGCACGATATTCCTGGCGTGTTTGCTCCAAAGCTTCCCAATTTGAGTAGGTATGATTTATCCAGATTTGTCTATGTTCCTGTAGGCTTTTGGCCTGTGTAAAAATAGACTCTTTTTTCCATTTTTCTATTATTGCTTGCTCATCCCATGGCTGAGTTTTTGTTTCAGCGTTGCAAGTAGTAGGCTGAGGTAGGGTCTGAGTGGCTTGTTCCACAAAGGTGTGGGTATTGATCTGGCTGGGAGGGGCATATTCATCAATAGGCAATGTTTGTACAACTTTGTTAACAAGAGAAGGGGTTTCAGATTTGACATTTGTTGCAGGCCAGGGCTCAATCTTAATTTTGGAAGGTCCTACTGGTTCTTGTGTAACAACAGGGTGTTCTTCTTTGATTGCAAAAGTTGAAGGAGCAAGAGGAGATCCTGGAATTGGAATTTGAATTAATTTGTAGCCTTCTTGATAGTAGATACCCCCACATTGACTGCACGTATATTCTCTACACAGATTCTCTGTTGTAGTTCCCTCTAACATGGTCACTGTGCGAGCTAGGGTGTACAAATTAAGTTCCTTCTCATAGGATTCCTTTGCTGTGGCTAGCTCTTGCTTGTAGGATTCTAGTTGAGATTTTAGGAACTCATTTTCTTGTAAGACAAAGTCCATTGTTGGTTCTGGTTGAGGGGTGACTGGTTCTTGTGTAGCAGTCACAACTGCACTAGTTGGTTCTTGTGGAGCATCTATAGGATCGGCAACTGCTTCTTGTGTTTCAGCTTCTTGATGTAAAGAAAGTAATGTTGCATCACCCTGGACCTCTGATTCATGTATATCAATATCAATATCAACAGTTGGTTCTTGTGTTTCAGCTATAGCTGGTTCTTGTGTGACAACTATAGCTGGTTCTTGTGTTTCAGCTACTGAGTGGGTAGTTGGTTCTTGTGGTTCAGCTACTGAATGAGTAGTTGGTTCTTGTGTTTTAGCTACTTGATGAGTAGTTGGTTCTTTTGTTTCATCTACTTGATGAGTAGATTGTTCTTGTGTTTCATCTACTTGATTTGAAACGGATGATGTCACAACACACTGGGCATCTGGTTCTTGTGTTTCAGTGCCCGTGGATGAAATAGGTAAAGATTTGTATGGTTGGGGGTTTAGGGTAGTGGCAGTAGTGGATGCCCTTGTTGAGGCCCTTGTTTGTTTTCTTTGTAAGAAGGGCGGGAAGAAAGGAATTTTCTTTCGTTTGCATGGGGGATTTTCCTCAATGATGGGACAGGGAGAATTGTCTGGTTCATAATCATTACTGAGAATATGAAGGGCAGGAGTGGATGATTCTAGAAAAATGTGGGGCAGTCTTGGTATGGTAGGGGGGCTAATTGGGTTGATTGGGTTTGTAGGTGGACTGTTAGGTATTTCTGGAGAATCTGGAGGGTTTTGTGGTTGTTGTTCCTGAAGATTTTCAGGAATTTCAGCAGCTTCTTGGGGATCTATGGGTGGGTTGTTTAGTGGAGGGTTTTGTTGGGAAAAACCCTTTTGGATAAGCAGTTGAACGAGATGGTGGTGGGTGAGTGAAAGGGGAGGATCTTTAGCCTTTTTACAGTAGTGCGACATATTTTTAATACAACCGAGCAGATAATAAGGAATGTTCACCAATCTAGCATGTCGTAAATGAGACAACAGGACAAAATCGTGCTGGTAGACTACCTGGTATCGACCTTCACAGGTAAGGTAGTGTTTGATGAATTTTGCAACTTCCAGCCATGGAGGCGGCAATGAGCTGAGTCGGACACCCCGACCTTTAGGTTCAATTTGTTCCCCTGGCAAGAGGAAGTCCTGCTGGGCATTCAGGATGATATGTTTGCGGCTGAACAAGCGAATGCCATTGGTAGGGAGACCTGAAACCTGCGCTATATCCTCTTCTGTAACTTAAATACAAACCCCTTGAACGATGGAATGATATTCCTAGAGATTTTGAGCAAATTGCAGAACTTGTTGTTGATGAAACCCCTGGAGTCTCTGAAAATAACCGAGCCATCCTGCCTGCAGAAAAATTTGATAGGCTTCTGGCTACAGTTCTAACAGGGCTGTCATGGAGGGTTCGTACTGTATAACAGAGCCTCCCATAGCTAACATCTCAGTAAAATACATTGTCAAAGAGTCGAGTAACAACTTTTGTGCAGAGTAAGTTTTTCGAGTGAAGGCATGCAAATGGTGGTGAAAGGAACGAAAGGATGGTAAATAGGACTGGCGGTGGTTAATTCGTGTGAAATGATGGTATACAAGTTTGATATTTCCTCCCCCCCTTCAAGTGCGGCTAATAATGATTTTACACGAGTGGTAATAATGATTTGGAATCTTCTCATTAACTATAACTTAATTGTATTGACATAGAATTTACATACCTCACCTTTACCTTTTGATTCGTACTTAAACAAAATATAATGCCTGTCCATAACAGTTCTGTAGTGGCTGTGGCAGAGACTTTTAATTTGTTAGCTAAATTGTATCAAGGATTTGTTGACTGGAAGGACAAAATATAGTATGAGAGCGCAAAGGCTTAATGACAGAGACTGTTGAAAAGTTGGTGCTTCAGCGATAGGAAGAATAGAGAAATGTTTGTTGAAGAGTGATGTCGCAGAATACTGTTGAGGAAGTGGTGTTTCAGCCATAGAAAGAAGGGTGAAACAATTGTTGAACGGTGTTGTTTCGTCAATGGGAAAATGGTGAAAAGTTGCTGACAGTGGTGTTTCAGCAATGGGAGAATGTGAAGAATGGCGGAACAGTGGAGTGTCAGCAATGGGAGAAATGGCAAAAGGTTGTTGGCAGTGGTGTTTCAACAATGGAAAATGTGAAGAATTGCATAACCATGGTGTTTTGGCAATGGGAAAATGACGAAAGGTTGCTGACAGTGGTGTTTCAGCAATCGGGAAAATGGTGAAAGGTTGTTGAACAGTGGTGTTTCAGCAATGGGGAAAATGATGAAAAGTTGCTGACGGTGGTGTTTTAGCAATGGGAAAATGGCGAAGGGTTGCTGAACAGTGGTGTTTTAGCAATGGGGGATTTTTTCTCTTCTTGAAGTAAGATCGTCCTTCCTTAGTAGGCCTTTTCTTTGATCGATAATCTACAAAAATCAATTGTAACATGGTATTTCTTGGTAGGTATTATTAGTAAACAAAATCTGATCTAATACTAAAGAAATTAAATTAAAAGAATTAATTGCAATGAGGGGTAGGAGCCCCCTCTAAAAAGAGGTAATGAGAGTCTGCCACACATGTGGCCTTAAAATCTTCTTTGGAAATAGGGTGTTAGTACAGACGGAGCCGATGACCATTTACAAGTAACGGTGTTTTAGAGTCATCTATTGTGAGGAGCTTTACTGTTCCATTGGGGAAAACGATGTCTACTTTGTAAGGTCCAAGCCATTTTGTACGTAGTTTCCCTTGAAATTTTTTAAACTGAGAATCATACAGTAGGGCCCAATTACCTTTTTGGAATTTCTTATGCTTGACAGTTTTGTCATGCCATTTTGATCTTTGTTGTTGAATCATAGTTGTCTGATGAATGGCATCTAGTATTTTTTCATCCAATTCATTAAGTTGTTGCAACCTAGTTGTCTGTGCATAGGTCAAATCAAGGTTGACAGCTGAAGCAGTCCTTAAGGTTTTGATTTCAAATTCCACAGGAAAGACAACACTCTTTCCATAAACTAATTCATAGGGAGAGAATCCTGTAGTATTT
>JZKD02S2223866.1:505274-517277 GCA_000966675.3 Picea glauca
ACAACAAACTCATAATGTCCAAACCGAGTTCGAAAGGCAGTTTTTGGGATATCACCTTCCTTAATCCTTAACTGATGATACCCTGATCGCAAATCAATCTTTGAGAATACCGCTGTTCCTTTCATCTGATCGAAGAGGTCATCTATTCACGGCATCGGGTACCTATTTTTAACTGTAGCACGGTTCAAGTCCCTATAGTCTATACATAGTTGTAAGGATCCATCCTTCTTATTTACAAAAATTACTAGTGCACCCCAGGGTGAAACACTGGGCCTTATTAGCCCTAAGTCCAGTAACTCTTTCAATTGCATTTGCAATTCAAAAATTTCTGGCGCTGTCATCTGTTACGGAGTCTTGGAGATTGGTTCTACACCAAGTTTTAGCTCTATAGTAAAATCAAGCTCCCTTTCAGGAGGTAACCCTGGTAACTCGTTCGGAAAAACATCCTAAAATTCTGACAATGCCGGGTACTGATCCAATGAGGGTCCCTTCCTTTCATTCACTGCTTCCACTACATAAAGTCGACATCCTTGTCTCAAGCATCACTTAACCTTCATAGTGGATATAAAGTGTAACGACACTTTTCTCTATACACCCTGGATCTCTACTAGTCTTCCTTCATCATCAACAAAAAGTACCCTCTTTGTGAAACAATCTACCAATGCTCGATGAGCTACTAACCAATCCATTCCAATGATTAGGTCATATGCCCCAAGAGCAGTGATGTATACCTTCAACCTAGTAGTACACACTCCCAAGTATACTATAAAATTATAAACACTAGGTCCTACCGCTTGTTTTCCCCCGAAGCCATCTCGACCTGTTTAAAGTCATCGTGCTCGTAGGCTGCCAACCCACTCTTTTCTAATGCAGATGGTGAAATGAAACTATCTGTCGCACCAGAATCAAACAAAATCTTAACATTGATATGATTTAGCATACCTGATGACTCCACCACCATGGATTGATGTTCGGCCTGGCGGTTATTAACCGCTACGTAAATCTGGTGGCTGCTACTTGCTCTCCCCATCGGTGCCTTTCCTTCCCTTTGTACAAACCCTGATTGTAACTTTGGGCAATCGCACTGGTAATGGGGTCCTTCTCACCTCCAACAAGTAACACGAGATTGAACCTGTGCGTTGTTATGTGACTGTCTCTTAAATGAGTTCCTTCCCCTGGAACTCCTGCCCCGACTCGTTGTTCCTTGAGATGGTTGTGGACCTGTCTGCACCAATGGCGATGAACAAGATGCTGCACTCACTGCCATTGAAATCCCTGCAGCTGCTGTCCTTGGCACGAATCTGTTACCACATGGCAGTGGCCTTGAGCCCCCTCCCCTAGGAAATGTCCTCGGGGCCTTTCCTACGAACCCCGGGTGATGCAAAAATGTCGGTCTTGTACCCTTGGTCAAGTTCATATGTTCTTCTGTGTAACGTGCATTTTCCATCGCCTCCACCACTGAAGACGGTTTCCACATCCGCACCATAACTCTTATCCTAGGGTTCAATCCATAAATGAAGCGCTCTGCCTGACGTTGGTCGTTATCCATATACGACACATATTTGACTACTTCCATAAATCTGATCTCATATTCTTCTATAGTTATGTTTCCCTGTACTAAGGCATGAAATTTCTGTACCTGTTGTTCCTCGTAGTATGCTGGTAGATATTTCCTTCGGAACCTCTCCTCGAAAAGTTCCTAAGATACTGTGTCTGGGGTAAGGTGCAGTTGTCTTTACAAGTTTCCCCACCAGTTCAAGGCGCTGTCTCTTAACTGAAAAATGGCGATCTTCGCCTTTGAGTAGGACACATAGTCCCTTAAGGAAAAACACCTGGTCATGCCTTCCAACTTGGCTTCCACGGGTTCACTGACGCGACCCCCGACAAACTCCAGAAGTTTGATCTTCTGCAATTCCCGCGTGATGTCTTCAGGTGCAGGTCCTCCCCCTGAATCCCTTGATGCTTCTAGATTACCCGTTCCAGATGGTGGGGGTTCCACTTTAGTCCCTGCCGATTGTCGCCCCTTTAAAGTATCGTTGATGGCTTCCAACGAGTGCAGTATGAGGGCTAGTTCGAGCGATGGTGGTGGTGGCACTGGTGGTGTTGGCGGTGCTTGCAACGATGCTCCCCTGCCTCGACTCCCTCGAGTCCTGACCATCCTGTATGCTTTGACCTGCATCCACCAAAGTTTTCAGGGTGAGTTCCAGGATGTTTCAAATTGGTGCTAATCAAACTAGAAACAGGGTTAGGCGTAAGTTTTCTTTACTTGTCTGTAAACAGACATTACTCCATTAGGGGATTGGCTAGGTTAGGGTTAGGTTTAAGCATCTAAGCTTGATTTCTTCACCCCTATGAAAAGGAATATTGGTTCCCTTGCCCTGTATCTATGCTAGCCTTGTGCCTTACTCGCCACTTCCTATGCTTACTCTCCTAGTTCATATGCCGCCTCCTTCCCGCTTGTCCTAGTCTAAGCCCTTTTAACTTTTCGCTTACAACTTGATTAAAGTAACTTCTGACCTTATGTTTATTAATTTACACCGAAAGTTGTACACCTATTGACAATGGGCACAATCAATGATCTTTTAATCTTACTTATCCTTAAACCCTTATCTGATGGCTACGCATTGAAGATGCTGGCATATTCTTAGTTGTCCTCCAAAATCAATGGGTTTGATTTATTGTTCATACTTTCTTGCATTTATCAAGGCATCCGTTAACATGTTTACTTTTAACATTTACCTAATCACATAAAAAAAATGATGTAAGGTTATATAACTACCACGTTTAATGATTAAATAGGATTAAATCGCGGCATCTAAACAATTATCCCCAACTGCCAGCCCCGTTTTGGCATTCACCAATGCTATGTACCTTTTGGTGTTAGTGTTCTTCTTAAGACGCTTTACTTGGTGGGTGGTCTTGGGTATGACAATTAAAGTATTTATAAGTGAAATTATTTGTAAAAGTCACATCGTGTGGTGCGTTGGTAGGGTGAACTTTGTAAAGACTTGACCGGTGGGGAGGTCCAGGGTTTGATCCCCGCAAACTCCATAAATGTTTCTTAGCCCTATATTACTCAAACTTAACTAATATTTTAATTAACTCTTAATAAAATTAATAAAGTTAATTAGTTTAATAGTTTAATTAGTTTTACTTAACTTTATTAAAAGTTAATTAAAAGTCAATGTAGTTTAATAAAATATATTAAAATGATTTTTTTTTAAATAATATTTAATAACACTTACAATAGTTTTCTACGTAATCTAATTAATATATTTAATTTAATTAATTTAATTACACTTGATATTTATTTCAACTTAAAACAAATTAAAGAAAATATAAAGGAAAATTTAATGAAAAAAAAACTAAAATTAAAATTAAGCAAAATAATTTTTTTTTTTTAAATTTAAAACACAAGACCTGAATTGGCAACGTGGGGATTGCACGCCACCCACTTTCCCGAAGACTCACAAGTCGGAAACGTGGGGCTTGCATGCGACCCACGTGCCCTTCTCTCCCTTATTTGGAATAAAAAAAAATGACCACCTCTTTAAAACCCTAAACTCTTCCACTTCTCCCCCATTTGTTGTGGTTGTGCAAGGAGGCATGTGGGAGCATGGATGCCATGGTTAAACCTATCCTCTATGGGGAAAAGATATTTGTGTCATGCTCGTGCATCCAAAATTCGAGCACAGGCGGCAATTCAGCCTGCTGCTGCAGGATTTTGCCATCACCTTGTCATGGGAATTCCACAGCTTCGTATATTCTCCTTTAAACATGTATGCCCAGAACCAAGGAGCTGGACTCTGGACCTAATCACCTCAACAATATATATATTCTAATTCCTTGTGCAAATTTTTACACTTTGTAGCACATTGAATACTTGTACAAGTAAGGCCGGCAAAGTGGAAAATATTTTCGTTCCTATAAAAATTTTGTGGAGTTTTGTGATCATGGATTTGATTCCTTTCATAGCTTCTACATATAATCCGTCTCACGCCAAAGTATATTGGTGGCATGCAATTGTGAATGATCCTGGATTTAGCTGATGATTCTAGCGTTAGAGATTTTTTATGTTTCTGAAGATTAAGGTTTGTTGGCTTTTGGTTGTTGGAATGCATGCAGAATTTTGGTAAAGTAGGTCTGTTTTAGTTTAACAAGATCTTTTATACATTTCAAACCCATGTGGGGTTTCACTAAACTTTCCATTTTGAAGAGCAAGGCAAGTCACGTCCCAACTCTGTTGCAGTGCGGTGTTGATTACTTGATCTTTGTTTTGTCGATATAAAAAGTTTTGGGTTTGATGTTGGTCCTGCAAAGAACAAAGGTAGAGACTGCAAGTTGCCTTGCAATTTGTTTGTTCTCTAATAGGGGTCCTTCCTCTGCCTTATTTGCCTGTCCTGTTTGGATGTTGTTTCCAATGTTATCTTCATATAGCTTAGCCCCCAAAACGCCCCACACACATAAAAAAATACATACCGAACAGTGAAAAGAGACTCCTAGATATTGAAGGGCCATACATATGAGCAAACATAGTACGAATAACATATAATGCTTATGTGAGGCCAGGCAATGGACTCGGCCAGTAGTATTTACCACACGGGGACATTTGTCTTGCCCAGTTCAAATTCACTTTATTGTTTTTTTTTTTGCACTGATCCATTTCCAGAAGGCCTAACTAATTGAACCAAAAAAAATGCCTTGTTATTGTGCTTTGTCTATGCATACTATTGTTTATAATTTTTGGTACACTAGACAACTTGTGGTATTCATGTTGCCCAGAAAACCACAGATCAAAACCTTCGTGAGCCTCACCAACCTTTTGGTCACTATACACAACCTGCCCCAGTTTACGATCAGGTTTCTTCTTCTACCACTCCTGTTCATCGTGCAGTTCCTGCAGACCAGGTGGGTGGCGTGATGCATCCTCCAGATAATGACCAGACACAGTCAACACCCACTCCGGTGGTGTGCATCCTTACATTTGTGGCCAAATCCCAAACACTACTTCACGTCACCTCACCATTAGCCCCATCGCCTCATGGGTCTCTCCCTCCTAATATCGATCCCCACATTAACTCCTACCCTCATCTAAATTAAATCACTCCGTTACCGTCCATTTTTCTCATTGGGTTCTTTCAATTGCATATCAGGACAGGAAAAGCATTGATCGCCATCATTGGTCATGTAGTTTTTGACATCCAGGGAATTGAGATCACGAGCACCGGTTTAGCATTCCTGCTGTGAAATCTGGACAGGCTGATTGAGCTCCCCCAGGCATATCTCTTCCACAGGGGCATCGTGCTCCTTCGTAAGCTTCACATAACGTGAGGCATTTACATCTTCTTGCTCATGTTTCAAGCAATATTTTACAGGATGTTATCAGATATTGCACCTACCATTCATAGCATGGTATTTCGCTGACCCAAGACGATGTCAAAAGGCGGGAAGTGTAATACCTCAAAGAGAAATATGAAGAGCCCGTCTGTCTACTGGACCTTGCCAGGATTTCGAACCCTCACTACTTGGATATTAAGAGTATTTTTTACATCGCCCACTGAACTATTTCAGAGATGGTGAATGAGGAGAGCCCTCGAAGGATTTTTGAGATTCTCAATGCTCACGAAGAGGAGGAGATGAGTGATGAAAAATGGACACGAGAGTAAAGAATGTCTGTGTTAATATGTTAGAGTTTGTAGAGTAAAGAATGACGATATTGGATTTTTGTTAGTATGTTAGGGTTTTATTGATAACAACTAAATACAAAAGTCTTTAGCTATTTGTCTATTTGTGATTCACTTCTTTAGTAATTTTTTTTTAATTCATGTCTTTAAACATGTTACACCAATACTTTATATTATCAATCTTTCTTTATACATATCCCTAATACATTATTGTTAATACATTTGTGTAATGTAATTTCTCCACAATTTCTATGCAACAACCATTGATACTAAAAATTACAATATGAGGATGCCTTTGAGGAGCTCGGAAAAATTGTCAAACTCACTCTCAAAATATACTATGTTGGATATACTCTTTGGCAAATAGACGACGTGAAATAATCTGGAAGTTTAGGTATTTTCCATAATTAAATTACAGCGTATGGTTATTAGTGTGTGGGTCATGTCAAAACATCTCCAAGTTAAAGATGATTGTAGGAAAACATGATAAGTTAAATAAATACTAAGCTGCTCATTGGACATTGACGAGTACATTTTATGCGCAAGTGTGTAATAGCCCTAGTTGCTTGTTTTACTTTGGTAATTTTTATTTATTTTTTAACATTTTAAATTCTTATTTCATTTATATATATTTTTAGATTTGTTTATATAATCAATTAATAGTGCGTTTGGTTTGGTTTGCAGGTTAGGCGGGACTGGAGTTTTGGCCTTTAAGGCCCAAATTTTTATTCACCCTAATACATTTATTTAGGGATTTACTATAACTAAACCCCTTATTTAGGCCCTTGGTTCCAGATTTGAACCAAGGCTCTAATACCATATGTAGGGGCCGAATTAAATAAATAACCATTTAATTTACAACATAACAATAAAATTCAAGAAATTTCTATAATTTAGCACATTCGCCTACAAATTTATCAATTATAATAAAATTTTATAAGAGATTAAAACCATGCATAATTTGAAATAATACCTGAACCTGATGCTAATAATCCTTCGTTTGTCCGCTGCTTGCCTCCTTGACCGCTTCTGCAAAACACTGCCCCAAACCTAGTTCCTCCCTGCCAACTAGGTAACTTCCTAGCTCCAGGATATCAACGAATATCCTGACCCCCATCCCCAAAACCCACGGCAACCCCGGTGCACTGATATAATCCTACTCCATAATTTCACTTCTCTCTGCAAATCTAGAGCTCCCAAAATCCATCCCCCAACCTCTCGTAGAATCCCCTCATCAAACTCCTTCCCTTCCTTATCCCTCCTTCACTGGCTCCCCCCCTCATTTACTCCCTACCTAACTCATTTATTACCTCCTTACCCTCTCCCGTTAATGCCCCTTATCCCCTTTATTTAATATCTTATCCCTTGTAGTTAATATGTTATCTTGTATCAAGTACGTAAATTAATTTAATAATATAATTTATTATCCTTCTTTTATTTATTTACCTTATTAATTAAGGAATTAATTAATACTTAAATTAATCATTAACAATCATGAATAACTAATTAATAATAATTAATTAGTTAATGTTTTTTTTAAGAAATAATTATGGTTTAGCTAATCTTTTAGGATAGTTATATTATTAAATTAATTATAATTAATAATCATATACACCTATTTAAGCAGGGTCATTACAGATATAATGTTCATTAATGGATTACTAGTCTCATCATTGTTCTGCTACATTGCTCTGCTCTGCCTGCATCAACGTCTTCCTGCTTGCATCCTCTTGATCTTTCTGATCTTCTGCTTTGTCTCTACATGCACACCTCAGATTTCTCTTTCATTGTCTCTGATATATGTATATGTTCCTTGCAGCTGATGTGCTTTATGTTCTTCATCATCTTTCCATTTTATGTGTTATGCCTCTTCTGTGTGTTTCAGCTCCTGCCTAGAACAGGCTATTTCCCTTGTGAAATTACTCTCCGTAGAAGCAACCTTCACTTATTTGTTCTGCGTATATTTATAATGCCAATTTCTATGCCAGAGCATACAACTAACTCTTCATCCCCTCTGGCGGTTACACTGAGTCTAGTCTTCATCCATGGCCGTTATGTTGAGGTTCCTTAGCCTCTATGGTAGTCGAGACTCTTCGTCTTCTCTGGAGTTACCAAATCTCATCATCATCAGTGGGCGTTATGTTGAGATTCCTTAGCTTCTCTAGCAATCGAGGCTCTTTGTCCTCTCTGTTACAGTTGAGATTATCCTCTCTGTTTCAGTTACAGACTTCAACACTTTCCCATCTGTCAATTGTCTCTTTGAACAATCTTCATTCCACTAGCAGATTCCTCGAGACTCTTCATCTCCTCTGGGGATCACTCTATAGCTCCTTGAATTCTCTAGGAGACCCCATCAATTCATTCTAGTAGTTACAGCCAGTCAAGTATGGCTTATGTGACTATTGGAGACTTTGAACAGTTGAGATCTTGCTGGAAGGAGAAACCAGAGATCAATAGTTCATCGTGAACTATCCCCATGTGAACTAGCACAATGTGCAAGATGCCTCTCCAAGTGACCACTAGCTGTGACCAAGTGCTTATTCAATAGGGTGCTTGGCAATCTCGGTGATCTCCAATGTGGAGCCCAACGACGTGCTAGTTCCTCCCTTAATCCTTCGATGATGTGACCTTGACTGTGAACAAGTGCCAAGCAAGAAGGGCGCATCATGATTTCGCATATCACGAACTCCTACTATGAGTTGCCTCTTATCTCCCAACTCGTGATATCTAAAATGGAGCTTAGAAGCATGCTAGATCCTTCCCCTTACGTGACCACCGACGATGACCACAACTTAACTCAAAACTGCATTTTGCAATTTCGCATTTTGGGGATTCTCCCATGAGTCCCTTGACTCCTCCAACTTCCAGTACCCGAAATGGGGCTTGGATTATCTAGCTCCTCCCTCTAACTCTTAACAATGTGACCATGAGTTATGACAACTCTCAAATCAACCGAGTGCTTCTCTCTCTAGATCAATGGTCTACAACATTCTGTGATCCAACGACTGTGATCATCTTGCGACCTCGCATATCATGAGTTCCCTCAACACTGCCTTTGACTTTCCTGATTTGTGAGTCAGGAAAATACCAATCACTCACCATGTGTCCTCTAGCTCCAAAGGCTAGGATCATTTTTTGACCTTCCATATCGCGAGTTCTAGCAACTCCTTCCTCTGGAATTCTCGATCTACGAAAATGTCCAAATGGATCCATATTAGATCAATGGTCGATATTTCTCTTTGATCCAATGGCTATCCTCCACCCTGGGACTTCAGCCTTCGGGACTTTGGGGAATTGATGAAGCTAAAACTCTAGAAAATAAACTCCTAGAATGAGGTCACTCGATGACGTGTCGTGACCCGAGTGGCTGTCATGTGTCACTCAGAATTATGATTTCCAGTGGCCTGAATTGCCGAATAAACTTGACACTTGTCCTTGTATGACTGCACCATGTGTCCTTGATGACATAGGCTGCCACCTGTCCCTGCTGATGTGGTATGCCACGTTCACCTCCAGGATTTGACAGCCTAGAGTAGTCCTCGATCCAATGACTCATATCATATCACAATTTTGAGAGGTTAGAGAACCTCTTTCCTCTGACCTTTCAGTCAATGAAATACTGATCTTTAGCCACATGTCCTACCTAGTGGATGACCAAGATTCCTTTGCATCTTTGGAGTGTTGAAAGACTACTGGTCTTATACTCCTTGCAGCTCCGCTGGATCTAACAGTTGCTAGTCCTTCATATTTTCTCCAGATCTGACAGCCCAGATCTTATCACGACTTCATGTTTCACGAAGTTGGAGGATTTCTCACCTCCATTCTCCCGATTCATTATTTTGTGATACTTCTCATCTGCTACCACATATCCTCGATGATGGACGGTCCTCCTTCTTTCGAGACTTTGTAAGCCCACTTCACCTTGCACTTAAAGGTTGTGCACGTTCTCCTAGATCCAACGACGGTCAGTATTCACGCTCATATCTAATGCCCGAGATCTGTTCTCCATCTGTACACCCCTCCTGTCTAGACTTATGAACCATCTCCTGCCATCATTGTTGTTGTTCTTCCTTTCTTTCCTATTTTCCATCACTTTTCTTTCCATCAGTGACAAGCGCACTCCCAACTATAAACCTACCAACGTCGTTGTTGTGCTTTCCTATAACCATACCATCATCACAGATGTTCTTGCCATCAATGACAAGCATGCTCTTCCTATAAACATGCCCACAATCTCCCCCTTTGGCATTGATGGAAACCCTAAATGACTGCACCCACTCAAAGTAAACATGCTCCCCCTGAGTCGTTTCAGTATTTGTCGGAGGTATCATATATTCAACCAACACATTCTCCCCGTGACAGGATGGAATGTCTTATTTGATTCCTGTAGATTATTTGTATCTAAAACCAGAGTCTTCTCCTTCTGATTCTTGGACTTGTTCACCATCAGCTTCCGCTCTATCCTCTGTAGAATACTCAATATTTCTCACCTCTCTTACTAGGACTCCATCAACCATTTCTTGTCATAACTGAATGACTCCCCTTGTTGCTCTTCTCTCTCTCTCTTCTTTTAATCGTTCTCCCCCTTTGTTTCTAAAACATTAGCTTTCCCTAACAGAGTCTCTCCTCTTGTTATCTCTACAGGATTTCATGTATATCATTTTGTACATTAGAATGTTGCTACTGCGGATGTTGCTATCCTACTGGAACACTGCGCAATTGTAGCTCATACTTCTCAAAAAACCCTTGTATCTTCCCATTGATTCTCATCGATCTCTATTACTACAAATTCATTTTTCTTCCATGATTCTTACAACCCAAGGCTTTTATGACCATATTCATCACAATATAAAAACACTACAAACACTCTCATAACTTCTTTTCCTTTTTACAAATGAAGGACTTGTATCAGGTTTCTTAGGAGCACTGATTTCTACCTTGTTGTATCCAATATCTGATTTTTCATTTGGTGATCTCTGAATATTCAAGATCTTATCCAGGATCATGGAGCTATTCAAGAACTTGATTTGGGTGTTTGACTTCTCAACCTTCAAAGCTATTACTTTCGTCTTATGACATGATTCTTCTTCTACTTCTTCAATGGGATAAATGTTAACATAATAGTCTTTTGTTGTATCTAAGCCTTCTTCTTTACTTGCATGGGAGGATTCAATATCAACATCATTATTTTTCCTTATGCCTTTAGCCACCACTTCTCCTGAGTTTACATTTACCTTACACTCTTCGGACGTGAACACCTCTTCACTGCCTCTGTCATACTTTTGACTTGTATTGAGCAAATTATGCTTCAGACCATCCACAAGCAGAACATCCTGGGAATTTACTTTTCCATTACTCAAACTAACCATCCCTTTATCCTTGACTTTACCTGGTTCATCATTTTCAAAGATCACATTTCCTATTTTGCTTTTTCTTATAGGAAGAAACTTATCCTTTTATCCAGTCATGTGCTTGGAACATCCACTGTCTATATTCCAGGAGTCCTTTTGCTATTGATTTATAAGTACTAGATCACATTTTTCACTATATTTCCTTTTCCATGTGCTAGCCTTTCTAGCTAAGAGATTTATCCTTGGATTTTCTTTGTAATTGTTTAGGTGGAAGTTTGCAGATTTGTGGACGAAGTTATGACAGTTGTAGAATTCAAGCTCATTGTTCAATAGGTCAAAATGATTGTTGCAACGTTGTCTCCTCATTGACTATTTATTATTTCTTGACCTCCTCAGTTGCATGTCTTTGAACTTAATTTGACAATTTGCAATCTGTGATGGTTTGTTACTTGTGTTAGGCATAAATATTGTCATTTAATTCCATTGTAGTACTTGCCCAACTATTTAATTTGTCAATCCAAGGTTCATAGGCTTACAAAGCACACACTGTATATGCAGGACTGAAGTATAAATAATCTAATCTAAATTGTTGAAATGAAATTAATCTAAGAAAGAATCGAAATTTCATAAGGGAAAAACAATACAACATGTGAAGAGTTGAACGACAAATGACATATGTGAGCTCACACAATATATCAATCTCAAATTATATTACAGGAGTCAAATGACAAAGAATGAAAGAATACCAAAGCGAACAATCGCCTTCTCCTAAAACTAAATTATGAATTACACCCCTCAATTATGAATAACATGATCCATCGTGAATTACATGACCCCTTCATGAAGAGAGAGTACTCTCTTATATACATGAAAGTCTTGAACATTGTCATAATTACAGATCCACTATTCTCTCAACTTATTCCTTCAAATCCTCCACTCATATCTTGGATAAGATATCCTATCAAAAT
>JZKD02S2223866.1:519497-531863 GCA_000966675.3 Picea glauca
TTTTTTTGAAGTTTTGTTTGTTTACCAAACCCTAAAGAAAAGAAACACTATATATGATTTTATAAACTAGGCACAAGTACAATAATCCATTGCTATACAAATTATCATGAAAAAAAACAAGATGCTACCCTTCACAGACCGGAAACAATACAAATCCAAATTTCGAAATTTTTAGTTATCTGCAATTGCTGATTTCTCAACAGAAAGAAAAGATTACCTGTTTATTATATGTCCTTCCATGCACTTGAATATGATCCAAAGCATTTTGCAATGAAATCTCATTCAAGGGCACGTCGTGTTTCTACAATTCTTTCAAATAAACACAACTTCCCCTTTCTAGTCTAGACGAGTTATTCTACCAACCCTGTGCACATATTCATTCGCATATCCTGGAGAGTCATACTGAACAATGCATCCAACTTTTGGAAAGTCCAAGCCTCTTGCTGCGACATCAGTGCATAAGAGAAGAGCACATTTTTCTTCATTATATCCATGAAAAGTTTGTTTCTGTTCTTCTTGTGCCATATTTCCATGTAGACGAAATGTTTTGGGTTTTATGACGTGTCCCTTTTCTTCATCCACCTCTTGAAAAAGTGAAACCCCGTGAAACTCACTTATGAGTGCATAGTGGAAATCCACCGCATCACATGTTGAGAAGAAAACCACAACCTTGCGAGAAGGTTCTGCTTTGAATTGAGATCGCAAAAGAGCCAACAACACTACAAACCTTAAACGGCATGGAACCTTGATGTAAATTTGAACTAACGTAGCTGGAAATATGTATTCTGACGCTGAACTACAAGTTCTAGGCAAAGCCCATTCATTTGTTACTGCATAGCCCAATGGTTACAGGATTGTTCAAACTTATTTTTGCAAGGCCACTTGAATGTCGTATTTGCCTGCCAATGCAGTTGCTGCTACTGTCGCCCCAACAATCAATGGTGTTGCCATTTTTGTGAAAAAAAAAATCACCAAAGCACAAGGAGATGATACTTGCTCGCTTTTGATCATGCATAGCGATCAATCTCGTTCAACCATTACTTCACATTATTAAAACTCTCCTGATCAGTAACATCATAAACCACAATGATAGCATGGGAAACACGATAATAGCTACTTGTAATGGTTATAAGGTGGATCTGAGCAGGTGCTGGAAATGAAAGATATAGAGGTGGGGGTAGAACGGGATCAAGACCGCATCAATTTCAATTTTCCTCTCACTATCATCATGCGTGCAGGCCAATACTTTAAATCGTGGGGCCACAAATATATGTGTGGGTTCAGATTAAATTCTTGTGGGAGAAGATTCCAATATCCCGAAACGTGCTCATTCAATATAAATTCCACACATAAACAAGCGAGTGTGGTGCAAGACGTCCACCCGAGGCACGTCCCGCTTCCACCAGGACCTTTTTTCTCTCTGGCCTGAAGAGTCAAAGAACGCTTCCCACCCCCTTCGGGAGTCCTCAATACCCACAGAAATCTCCTTTCGGTGATCTCCCCCTTGCCTTATCGGAAAATTGGGTATACGTTATCGCGAAACCTGTGTACACGGTTCTCATGTCAACCAAAACCCTGAACCCCGATGGGTCAAAGGTCAATGCTTCCGTACCTGTAGGGGATTTCCCTATCAGGAAATCAGAACATGTGAAGTCGCGGTTCACATGTGATATGAACTCCCGAACCCTGAACTCCGATACGCATGTGCGCTTCCCTCCTGCCACGTCGCCTTCTCTCTCCACTTCTAGCGGGAATCGCGTGATCGTGATTTCAAAGGTCGCAATTCTTTTGTATTGGCAAACCCCGAATGTCAAATCCCAACTTCCTGGGATCCTGTGCCACGTGTCCTCGTAGCGATCGACGGCTCCGATTATATCGGGAAATCGCTACTCGCGATTTCCGAAAAGTATAAAATCCTTACCTCCGCAAAACTCCGAAGACCGAACCCCGACGGCCATTGGTTCTTTCTTCCTACACCTAAGGGATAACTCCCGTGCAAATTTGCTAAGATCTGACGGTCGACAGTTTTTCGTGAGTCCCTCCCTGTAGGACCTGGCCATCGATTCCTCCTCTGTAAGGAATTCTTTTGCTCCAATTCTCCAGCCTGCTCAAACCTTCGACTTGGTCCATCTCCACAGTATCACAAAGGAACTATTCCTCCTAAGCTTGCCAACTCTGATTCTTTCAGAGAGTTTGTGCACACTCTCATGCTAGACCTCCAACACCTCTCAAAGTGTTGAGTCCTTCGGATTCTGTGCACTTCCAACCACATAAATCTCTACCCGCTGCTCAGATTAGCCACTGAGACTTCGAATTCAGCCTGCACTTCTCCTGCACGACTCTACCAACCCCTTTTATACTCTAGATAACTTAGAACAAAAGTTCCCTCTATCTGAACCCTGCAGTCACGCACTCCTTGAGGACAAATTCCACTGCACTCTTTGCAGGAATTCTCTGGTTCTAGATAGAGAAACAATTGAAACTAACTCCTTGTTCTCACTGACTTCATTTTAACCATGAAACCACATACACAACATATTTAAACAAATGCATATCCAGAAAAGAAAACATTCATGAGCAAATGATAACATGCACAGAGAAATAACACCAACCATGAAATTGAATTAGAACTGCCTTCTATTAATTCAATAACATCTGTACAGGGGTGTTCTTCACAAATTCTCTGCTTGCCCTTCTCTTATTCTTTTGAATGCTTCTTATTTCAATGAATGAATATATGAATACAATATACAAAGGAGGGTGTCTATATCCGTTTTCCCTCTTGAAAATTGAACTGTCTAATCTAGACTTAACTATTCTATCTACCTGCATTAAATCTATTAAATGCCTTCCTATCTACTAAGGATGTGAGCTTAAAGGCTCAAGGTCCCCTTTACAATACAAGTGCACTCCTTTATGAATGACTTCATTAAAGGGCAGTGCAACAAATTTCAAAGTATTTCAAAATGCACGCTGGCGCTGTCCAGCTGTTTCCTCTCGATGTGATGGCTCACTTGATGAGTGAGCGATGCTCCTGCATCATACTCCTCGGCTTGAAAACTTTCATGGGCTCCTGTCCATGAGCTCCTGCACGGTTTGTCCATGCTTCAGAATCACTTCTTCATTTTCCCAGCTAGCATCCTCGACTGGGTGATTCTTCCACTTCACCAGGTACTCGAAATACTGCTTTTGCCTGGTGTTCCTTCCCACTTGCTTGTCCAGTATGTACTCCATCTGTGGTTTGTCTACTATTGGTAATTGCTTCTGCCACTGGATCACTGGTTCCTCAGTTCTAGTCGGTGCTTCTCCAGCCCTGTATGGGTATAAATCTGAAACATTAAATATCAGAGATATCCCAATGCCATCCGGCAACTCAATTTCATAAGCGTTCTCTCCGAACTTCTTTAGGACTCTACATGGTCCAATTTTCTTCATCTTTAACTTGTTATATGTCCCCCTCGGGAACCTTTCTTTTCTCAAGTGTGCTAGAACCAAATCACCAACTTTGAATTGAAGTTGTCTTTTCCACTGATCAACTCTACGCTTGTACTCCTGATTTGAGTCTTGCAATCGCTACTTCACCTTGCTGTGAAGTTCTCCCATTGCTTCAGTGAATTCCTCTGTGCTCGCACTGCTAGTCATAGCCTGTTCTGACTCCCTGAGTTTCGAAACTCCCCTCAGTTGTGTCCCATACATAATCTAGAATGGGCTTTTTCCTGTACTCTGATTCACAGAATCATTGTATGCAAACTCCGCCTGTGGCAATATGTTGTCCCAGCTGCTATGGTGCTCTGTCACCAAGCTCCTTAGCAAGTCTCCAAGACTTCTGTTGACCACCTAGGTCTGTCCATCTGTCTGAGGATGGTAAGCTAAACTAAACGCTAATTTTGTTCCTAGCTTCTTCCATAGCATCCTCCAAAAATGACCTATGAATTTGGTATCCCTGTCCGAGACTATGCTTCTCGGCAATCCATGAAGTCTAACAATTTCTTTGAAAAACAAGTTTGCGATGTGGGTCGCATCGCTGTTCTTCTGACATGGAATAAAATGTGCCATCTTCGAAAACCTGTCCACAACCACAAAGATGGAATCAACTCCTCTCTGCATCCTCGGCAAACCCAATACAAAATCCATGCTTATTGCTTCCCATGGCCTCTCAGGTATGGGTAATGGTTGATAAAAACCATCATTCTGCCTTTTGCCCTTCGAATGCTGACAAATTTGACACCTGTCAACAAACCTCTTGACATCTGCCCGCATGCCCGGCCAAAAATACGATTCACTTAGCTTGGCAAATGTTTTTTCGTGGCCAAAATGCCCTACTAATCCTTCGCTATGCTTTTCCTTCATCAAATTCTCCCTCATGGAGCAATTTGGAATACACAGTTGATTGCCTCTAAACAACAATCCTTCTTGGATCATGAAATCTATCCATGGGCTTCAGTCTCTGAGAACTGGATTCTCAGCTGCTTCATATGCCTCTCTGAAATCCGCATCACCTGCATACATGTCCTTAAGATTTTCAAAGCCCAATGTTTTGACTCGGAACTCCTGCAGAAGCAAACATTTCCTGCTCAGAGCATCAGCCACTTTGTTAGCAGTCCCTGAAATGTGTTTAGTGACAAACGTGAAATCCTGCATGTACTCTACCCATTTTGCATGTTTCTGGTTCAACTTATCCTGTTGACTTACAAACTGCAATGCATGGTTATCGCTATACAATAAAAATTCTTTTGGGATCAAGTAATGCCTCCACTTTTTTAGTGCCTGTATGATGGCATAGAATTCCTTATCATATGTGGAGTATTTCATCTTCGCTTCATCCAGCTTCTCACTGAAATATGCAACTGGCCTATCCTCTTGACTTAAGACCGCTCCTATAGCATATCCGCTGGCATCACATTTCACTTGAAATGTCTTCTGGAAATCAGGCAACACCAGAATTGGTTGCTCTGTGATCTTCCGCTTCAACAGATTGAAGCTCTTCTCAGCCTCTGTTGTCCAGTGAAAATTCTTATGTCTCTTCTTCACTGTTTCCATCATCGTTGTGCTAATTCCACTGAAATTCCTGATGAATTTTCTGTAGAAACTAGCCAAACCATGAAAACTCCTCACCTCAAAAACATTTCTCGGGGATGGCCACTTCTTGATTACTTCCACCTTCTCAGGATCCATCTTCAACTCATTCACTGAGATAACAAAACCCAAATAAATGAGCTCTATCTACATAAATGAAGACTTCTTCATATTGATCAACAACTTTTCTTGCTGTAGTTTCCTCATCACAATCCCCAAATGTTTCAAATGCTCAGTCTTCATCTTACTGTAGATCAATATATCATCCAGATATACGACTACAAACTTTCCGATGAATTCCCTCAGGACTTCATTCATCAGTCTCATAAATGTGCTCGGCACGTTTGTCAAACCAAACGGCATGACCAACCATTCATACAAACCCTCATTTGTTTTGAATGTTGTCTTCCATTCATCACCCTCTCTCATGCGAATCTGGTGATATCCGCTCTTGAGATCAATCTTTGAAAAACAATTTGCCCCACTCAGGAAATCCATCAGATCATCCATTCTCGACAGTGGAAATGTGTACCTGATGGTAATTTTATTTATCACCCTGGAGTCTGTACACATTCTCCATCCTCCATCTTTCTTTGGACTTAGTACTGTCAGAACAGCACACGAACTTAAACTCTCCCTGACCAGTCCTTTATCTAGCATCTCCTGTACCTGCCTCTTGACTTCCTCATTCTCTTGGGGTGTCAATCTGTATGTTTCCTTATTCGGTAAACTTGCTCCTGGTATGAGGTCAATGTGGTGACTCACACTCCTCATCGATGGAAACGAATGAGGTAATTCGTCCACGATGATGTCAGCGAACTCTCCCAGTAGTTCCTGAATCTCATCTGGTAGGTCATCCACTCTTGTGCTAGTTAGGACAATCCTCGATTTCTTGACCACAAAGAATTGTGGATCTTCCTTCTTCTCCATCTCCATGAGAAGCTCCTTCCCACTCATGAGAAGTATGGTGTTACTTACTTCCGGTTTCACTTCTTTATCCTTTATCATAAGCAACTTATGGATTCTCCCATTTTTCTCCAGTGTATATGTGTTCATTTTCCCATCATGAATCACATTTCTGTCATATTTCCATGGTCTACCTAGCAATATATGACATACATCCATGGGAATAACATCGCACAGAATCTGATCATGGTATCCCCCAATTTTAAATTCAACTAAACACTATTTAGTGACACTTACCCGCTGTCCTTTTTGTAGCCACGAGACTTTATATGGGCTCGGGTGCTTAGTTGTCTCCAGCTCTAATTTTTCCACCATCTCGGTCGAAACGAGATTATCAGTGCTTCCACTGTCCACAATGACCTTGCATTTCCTGTCCTTGGCTGTGCAAGTTGTTCTGAACAGTCTGCTCCTCTGCACTGAGCTTTCCACCTCCTTCTCAGGTGTCAAAAGAACTTTATGCATCCCAAGTGCTCTCCTGTTGTCTGCATCTTCTGACTCAGCATCACGCTTCTGCGCTTCAGTGATGTGAGTTTCCCCTACATCTTTCTTCTTCTTTGGACACTCAAAGGACTTGTGCCCGTTCTTTCCACATGTGAAACATGTGATCACTCCTCCTCTTCCTCTACCTCAACCCCTAGTAGGAGGAAGAGTATTTGCATCAGCGTACTCTCTTCGCTGATCATTTTTCTATCCTCTTGGCTCATCATATAGCTGCCTCTGCTGTGAGGTTCTGCCTCTTTCAACCTTACCCTGAGGTTTCTTCCATTCCTCCTTGGGCTTCTGGAATTTCTCCTGGGCAACTTCCTTACCTCTGGGCTGACTTATGCCTCGTCCTCGCTGATCTTGCTTAAGGCTCAACTTCTCCTCAGCTTTCAGAGCCATCTGGTACGCATCCTCAACTGTTCGGATGGTTACCATGCTTAATTCATCCTGAATGTTGTATCTCAGACCATTCAGATATCTCGCCACCTTCTCATCATCGCTCTCTCGATGACCTAATCTGATATTGAGCTCGTAAAAATCCTCGGTGTACTCCTTCACCGTCATCAGCTTCTGTCTCAGGTTCTGCATTCACCTGAACAATGTAATCTGGTAGTCCCTCAGGATGAACTTTACTTTCATCTTCGCGATCATCCTGTCCCAGCTTTTAATTTTCTGTTTGCCTTTGGAACGTCTGTCTGCCTATAGCTCGTCCCACCATAATTCCGCATGTCCTTTCAATTTAGTGACAGCATGCCTTACCTTTTTATCCTCTTCGATATCTTCATAGTCGAAGTAAGTGTCAAGAGCTCTGATCCAGTCCAGTAACTCTTCTGCATCCACGCTTCCTTCATACGCTGGAATATCCATTTTTGTCTTTGAACTCATCCTGGCGATAGCTTTAATCAATTTCTCAGTTGATGCATCCTCTGCTGTGACCTCTTCATCATGTCTAGCTTCCTCTTCAATCTCGGAATCACTAAGATCTACTGCACCGACTCCACGTCTTTGTGCAGTCTCCATCTCCTCGAGTCTTGCTCGGAGATCTCTCATTTGGCGTTCCATTTCTGGATTTCCTTCCGGCCTGCCTCTTCTTCTCACCTCCCTGTCTTCTGGGTCGGGTGACTGTCTCTCCCTTCTGGGTGGCATGGTGAATTCCTCTTCTCCTTCTCTGCTATAGAAAACAGAGAACTTATCCAGCTCTGATACCAAATGGTGCAAGACGTCCACTCGAGGCACGTCCCGCTTCCACCAGGACCTTTTTTCTCTCCATCCTGAAGAGTCAAAGAACTCTTCCCACTCCCTTCGAGAGTCCTCAATACCCACAGAAATATCCTTTCATTGATCTCCCCCTTGCCTTGTCAGAAAATTGGGTTTGCATTATCACGAAACCTATGTACACGGTTCTCGTGTCAACCAAAACCATGAACCCCGATGGGTCAAAGGTCAACGCTTCTGTGCCTGTCGAGGATTTCCCTATCAGGAAATCGAAACATGCGAAGTCACGGTTCACATGCACTATGAACTCCCAAACCCCGAACTCCGATACGCACGTGTGCTTCCCTCCTGCCACGTCGCCTTCTCTCTCCACTTCTAGCGAGAATCGCGTGATCATGATTTCAAAGGTCGCAATTCTTTTGTATTGGCAAACCCTAAATGCTGAATCCCAACTTCCCGGGATCTTGTGCCACGTGTCCCTGTAGCGATCGACAACTCCGATTATATCGGGAAATCACTACTCACGATTTCAAAAAAGTATAAAATCCTTACCTCCGCAAAACTCCGAAGATCGAACCCCGATGACCCTTGGTTCTTTCTTCCTGCGCCTAAGGGCTAACTCCTGTGCAACTTTGCTAAGATCTGACGGTTGACGGTTTTTCATGAGTCCCTCCCTGTAGGACCTGGCCATCAATTCCTCCTCTGTAAGGAATTCTTTTGCTCCAATGCTCCGGCCTGCTCAAACCTTCGACTTGGTCCGTCTCCATAGTATCATGAAGGAAATATTCCTCCTGATCTTGCCAACTCTGATTCTTTCAGAGAGTTTGCGCACACTCTCGTGCTAGACCTCCAACACCTCTCAAAGTCTTGAGTCCTTCGGATTCTGTGCACTTCCAACCACAAAAATCTCTGCCTTCTGCTCAGATTAGTCACTGAGACTTCGAATTCAGCCTGCACTTCTCCTGCACGACTCTACCAACCCCTTTTATACTCCAGAGAACTTAGAACAAAAGTTCCCTCTATCTGAACCCTACAGCCACGCACTCCTTGCGGACAAATTCCATTGCACTCTTTGCAGGAATTCTCTGGTTCTAGATAGAGAAACAATTGAAACTAACTCCTTGTTCTCACCGACTTCATTTTAACCATGAAACCACATACACAACATATTTAAACAAATGCATATCCAGAAAAGCAAACATTCATGAGCAAATGATAACATGCACAGAGAAATAACACCAACCATGAAATTGAATCAGAACTACCTTCTATTAATTCAATAACATCTGTACAGGGGTGTTCTTTGCAAATTCTCTGCTTTCCCTTCTCTTCTTCTTATGAATGCTTCTTATCTCAATGAATGAATATATGAATACAATATACAAAGGAGGGTGTCTATATTTGTTTTCCCTCTTGAAAATTGAACTGTCTAATCTAGACTTAACTATTCTATCTACCTGCATTAAATCTATTAAATGCCTTCCTATCTACTAAGGACGTGAGCTTAAAGGCTCAAGGTCCCCTTTACAATACAAGTGCGCTCCTTTATGAATGACTTCATTAAAGGGTGGTGCAACAACTTTCAAAGTATTTCAAAATGCACGGTGGCGTTGTCCAGCTGTTTCCTCTCGATGTGTTGGCTCGCTTGATGAGTGAGTGATGCTCCTACATCAGAGTGTGATCGAAAGGTGAACACTATGCATCATTCAAGCTGGTATGGCAATCACCAATTCGACACGATTTGGACAGATATTACACCAAATGGATATCCTTCACGATTTTAATGGGAATCATGCCTTAGTAATAGAAATAATTAGGGGGATTCATGATTCCCATAATATTTCAAGCAGGGATGACTTGGGATGTGTGTGGCCTTTTCCGCATGCTTGACACATGTTTGGCGTAACTCACCTATTTTCATTGAGCACACAATAACCTTCTGCTAGTTAACGCCTCCTTAAATTACAAACTCCTGAAGATCAAGAGAAATGGGATCTACACGGATATGAAAATGAGTTGGATGAGGATGCAACAGATTGGCAGAAAGAGAAAGATGTGTCTCCCTAATACTAGCAACGGGAGCATGGAGGACAACAAAATCTTGTTGACAATTCAAGGCTTTTGATTGAATGCGAGAAGATAATGATAGATCATAGAAATCTCATTTTTGAAGATGCAAGAAGATAATGATAGATCATAGAAATCACATTGGATGGTAGTGCAAACTGAGTAAGAGATGGATGGATATGTAGGCAACCGATAAATCTCATACAAGAAGGGTAAATCATTTTCTTTTATTGTGCAACAACCATCATTGGAATAGGTAAATTTTTTATTATTATTGAACGAACACCCTCAGCTTTAACTGTTCTGGACTATCACTCTACTCATCACACTCGGGTTCCATACCATGCTTTAATACTTGGAATATATATTTTTGATTTTAAAAATCGTAACAGTCCATGTATTTTAACCTAATAAATTCCAACTAGACTATTACCATCTTTTTCTCATCCCTCAACAATAATATCAAAAATTTACTTTAAGATGGATGCTCATTAGGTATTCAGTTATAAAATGACGACAACGATTTCCGGTGCAGTGTTTAGTCCAATTTTTACATTTTTAGTGGAGGCAAAATCTTCTTTTGTTTATACAATAAAGCTCATGTTGAAAGGGTGAGGTGTAACAACAAATAGATACTTCACATTGTTGCAAATTTTCGGATGAAAGCTACTTCTCAAATCCTTTGAGTGCAGGAATTCAAAATTTCTACAAAGATTATGATTTGGTGTTTGGTCATAAACATCATTGGAGAATTTTTCCAAACATCTCAGATCACAAAGCAATCAAGGCGAGATGAAGCTCGATATGAAAATGCAGAAATGTTCAGATAAAATTTTATGTTGCGAAGGTGTATGGATCAAAAGTGTGTGTAGTGTTGCTGTGGGTTTTACATGGGCAGTGCAACGCAAATTGTAAGCAGGATGCACCGTTTCAGTCATTAGTTTTGGTTCAGAGTGACTTTTTCAGCATGTAAGGACAAAAGATTTATTTTTATCTTGTTCACCTAATGTTTTATTTTTATTTGCAGATTGAGGATGGACATGCAACAAAGATTTTTATTTATATTTTGAGCAAATGGAACAAATTGCAGATGAAAAACAGATTAGGCAAAAAAATTATTTATTTATTTATTTATCCTCAACAACCAAAATTCTTCCTGAAATCAATTTAGACATCCTATTTTCTAATCGTCGCGATCGCTCGAAGCGTGGAGGAGATCATACTTATTAAAATAAAAACTAAAAATGCAAACCTACCTACTCTGTACTAACTAAAACTTAAAGATTAGTTACATGTAGTCAAACTTGCAATGGATCCAAGCATGCAATGGTAAAAAAAATATGTTCATGTGCAATTTTTCAAATGAAAGATAGAAATGTACATGAATAAACGAATTTTGTTGTTGTAATGACAAATTAACTAAATAAAAATGAAATTTAACTAATCGAGTGCTTACCTGGAACCATTGCTCGATAATGCTTTCATAGGCGCATTTTTCCTCACTTAGATCTTGCTGTAACTTCTCTTCATCTTCCTCAATCTCCTACTCGAATGATTGTTCATCATCAAATATGTAGGGTTCTTCAGATGTTGAATCCTCGTTTGTTGCTAGAGGAGTATTTGATTCCTTAATTGCTATCAAGATCTCCTCTTCCAGAGAAGAGGAGATCTCGAATTTCACAAGGATCTCCATGAGTAGTTCCAATATGACACTCATTGTTAAAACATACTGAAAAAGGGGTTCTTACAACACCCAAATCAAAAATAAAAAAAAAAACTGAAAATCATACTTGTTGAAACACATACTCTCCATAGTTGCGGAAAACACACTTGCTACAATTGAAATTCACACTTCTGGAAAATGAAATTTGTGTGAGTTGAAATTCACTCTCTAGAGTTGGCAGGGAGAACATGAGGAGTCTCCACTCAAGTAGTTGCTATGAAACCTTACCAACATATGTAAATTACACTTACAAGAAATCAAACTAAACCTCAATCCATCGTGCTTCCCTAGCAACGACGCCAAAATGTTAGGCGGAAATATTGTTGTTTAATTCCGTTGTAGTACTTTCCCAAATATTTAATTTGTCAATCCAAGGTTCGTAGGCTTATGAATCACATGCACTATATATGCAGGACTGAAGTAGAAATAATCTAATCTAAATTGTTGAAATGAAATTAATCTAAGAAAGCATCGAAATTGCATAAGGGAAAAACAATACAACATGTGAAGAGTTGAACGACAAATGACATATGTGAGCTCACACAATATATCAATCTCAAATTATATTACAGGAGTCAAATGACAAAGCATGAAAGAATAACAAATCTAAGAATCCAAGCGAAGAATCCCCTTCTCCTAAAACTAAATTATGAATTACATCCCTCAATTATGAATAACAAGATCCATTGTGAATTACATGACCCCTTCATGAAGAGAGAGAACTCTCTTATATACATGAAAGTCTTGAACATTGTCATAATTACAGATCCACTATTCTCTCAACTTATTCCTTCAAATCCTCCACTCATATCTTGGATAAGATATCCTATCAAAAT
>JZKD02S2223866.1:531913-570034 GCA_000966675.3 Picea glauca
ATTCACTTATAATACTAAAATGAATAAAGTGGAAAATAATAAGGTGAAACCCAAATGTATGTATGAAAATGGTATGATAAAAGGTTTATTAGGACCATAAAATGTAAGGAATGGTGAAGGAAAAAAGGATATAAATGTGACATTTCTAAGTCCTAACAACTTGGCTGTCTCATTCTTTGTTGTGGAAAATATTTATTGCTTGGAAATCTTAATTGCTCATGTCTAAATATTAAGGAACAATTTACAGCTTTGTTGCCAAAGTTAGAACAATAGAAACAATATCCATATAAAAGATATGTGTACCTTGAAAATGGTTGTCTTCTTTGAGCAGGTCAATTTATTCCATGCTGATGATTTCCTTGAGTAGGGAGTGTATTATTTCTTTGTTCTACAGATTCAGTTCTAGCACTTCTTTCTTTACTCCTCCTCGGTGGTTGATTATCTTCCTTTGTTTCTACAGGTTTGTTGTCGTCATTGGTTGTATATTTGACAAACTTTATGAAGTCTTTATTGCTTGGTTGACCACTACTTGATCCCTTTTCATAACCCAAACCAGTTGTCAAGTTTGGTTTCCTTTGTTGATTCATAATGGTGGCTAATCCTTCTAAGGCTTTGATACTTGACAGCTTCTAATGATACAAGGCTTGAAACTTCTCCAACTCTTTCTTAGTTTTCACTACTTCTTCTTCCAGAGCTTCACATATTTCCTTCTTCTCTGATAACTATTGTTTCAGAATGTCCTCTATTTTATTTTCCTCTTATAATTCCACTTTTAGGAGGGCAAAGTCTTCATCATGTTTTTTACTGCCTTTCTTGAACTGTATCAGCAATTGTTTTCTCTTTCTCTTCTTAAGTCTGAGTCTTTCAATCTCTTCCAAGGTGTTGATCAGATATCCTTCCAAGTCAACCATGGTTTGTTCATTATTAGCATCACTTCCTTTGATTTCATTATCATAATCCTCTTTGGCCATAAGCATGAATTCATTTACCTTATCTTCACATGAAGAGTCGCTATTGGTGTCTTCTGAAGAGTCATCATTGTTTACACATAAACTTTTATTTTTATCAAATCTTTTGCATTTGTACTTCTCTTCACCTTCAGAGTTCTGGTCCTTCTTCTTATGTGGACACTTATTTGAAAAATGACCTATCTTACCACAATTGAAACATTTGAAAGGAATATTACCTTTGTATTTTCCTGATCCTTTCGTCAGTCTTCTCACAAAATTTTCTTCAATCTCATCTATATCGGAGTCTATGTTTATCTCTGCTTTAAAAGATGCTTCTCTAGTGGTAGATTTATCTTTAATAATCCTAATTTCATAATAAGTTAGAGTTCCTAGGATTTGATCAATAGACAGAGTCTTAAGATCATTCATTTCTTCTATTGCAAAAACTTTTGGATTGAATCTATCAGGAAGAGATCTTAATATTTTTTGGATTAGAAAAGAATCAGCTAACGTTTCACCTAGACCTTTCATAATGTTGACAAGTCCTTCTATACGTAAAAAGTACTTACTGATAGTTTCATCTTCATCCATATTTAAATTCTCAAACTTCAGTCTGTGAGTCTGAAGTTTTGCATAATTCACTTTTTCATCACCTTCATAACTGCTTGTCAGCTTGTCCCACATAACTTTTGTTGAATCATAGTGCATGAATTTGACAAACTCGGCTTTAGAAAGTCCACTGAAGATGGCATTCATTACTTTCACATTAAATATAAACTCCATCTTATCATCTTTTGAGGCCAAGACTACAAGCTTCACATATCCCGTTGCAACGACATCCCAAACATCAACACCCAGTGACATTAAAAGCGTTCTCATCCTTATTCTCCAGAAGGAAAAGTTTGTTCCATCAAACAGAGAGGTTCTATTAGTTGAACCTCCATCATGAATCATCATGTTCAAGCTTATGGATCCACCTTTGATCAAAGGCACCTTCTATGTTACCAATTGTTGGAAATATAACTGAGAGGGGGGGGGAGGGGTTGAATCAATTATATATATATAAGATTGAAAACTTTTCCTGTTATTATTTATTCTTTCTTGATTATTATTTAATGTGTTGCTGATAACTTAACATGCATGGATATACAATGATCAATCACACAGAATACACAGAGACATTGATGTTGTGAGTGGGAAATCCCCCTATGGACTAGCACTTAGGGTTTTATCATGCATGCAGAAAAGACCTAAAGATTCCTCCTTTTTACCAACATCCTAGACCTAATCCCCATTGTTCTTAAGAAAATACACAGTTAAGAAGATCAAGTGAACATACCTTATTTTTGGCATTTGATATCGATCCCTTTTCACGCTTGGCCTCTCTTTTACTGCAACTCTCCTCCCAACGCTGACCTGCATTCATAAAGACAAACAAAAAACTCCACATGCATTTGATCTATGGATTAATGGGTTAGATATTTAATCAACATGTACGTAATAAACAATGAAAACCCCATATGGTGGGACGGGAAAAGTACTTCTTTATTATTAACTTCACTAAAGCAACTTACAATGATGAAGACGATCACTACTCCATGAATTTGTTCCTGGGATCCTCTTTTACTATGCACCAGCTACTAACACACTTGCTTCTCTTCTTCATTGAAATCACAAAATGGTTGTAGAATCTTGGGCAAAGGGGAATACGAATTCAGGTAGAGTTTCTTTACTATGATTTTCCTCCTCTCACATGGGACCCCTAGCCCTTCTTTTATAGGATAGAAAGAGCTAGGTATTTAGTCGAATGGCTGGCCATGCATGGTCGAAAGGTTTAGTTAACTTACCCAAAACTATGTGTTCCGTCAACAACTTTCCATTTTTCGTGCTTTTGTAGGTACACACAGGCTGTAGTGGGTCAGCTAGAGTGTACATGCGGGTTGTAGTGGAGCAGGGTGCGTGGGCATTTAAAAATGGTGTTTTTAAGAAGAGTTGTTCAGTACTGGCTTGACAAAGAAGGCATATGAGATGGCCTAATGTTAGGTAAGTATGTCTAGTGCAAATTAGGGTTATAACATATGCTCCCTAATGTGTAAGGTCAGAAGAGCATCTAATGGCTGAAATACATTATCAATCTTTATCAACATACCAAACCGATGAGCCCAAGGACTAGAATTTGGGAGGTTCCATATGCAAAATAAAAATTGTCTCACCGAGGCGGGCATACCCATGCTCAGGATGAAATAAAATCATGGCTACCAATCAAATACACTGTATATCCATGTCATATAACTATATAAAGTGTAGCCACGAGCAATATACAGTGGATCTACATATCAAAATAAAAAAGATATAATGTATAGTATCCATATTCTAGAAGTTGATAAAGCTTGATGGCTGGAGATGAGGTAGTCAGAGCTTGAGAAACAACTTCAAAATCTTCAAAACTTGGGTAGGAGTGTAATGTGATTGTATGAATTTACTACCCAAAGGTCTTTGACGGATTGTCAGTCATGGACTAAAGAATTTTGATGATCATACTAAAGGCTTCATTGATTTCAAACAAAGACTTGATTGGAATTTTGGGATGGCTAGGCATGAGGGTAAGAGACAAACTGCATAGGGTTTGACTCAAGCTTGGTAAAAGATTCCCTTGGACAATAGCATGACAAATGATGAGACTCAGGCAGCATGGCATTGACATAAGTTCACGATGCAGGGGGCAATGCAAAGTCTCCATATGTTTGGAAGAATAACCAAACAGAGGAGGACACAACTCTATGTAGCAAGAATAGCTTCCTAAGGTCATATTAAATCCCAGAGATTGACGAAAAAACGGAAGGATGTGATTTATCCAAGGGCGACTCATTGTGCTACCAATAAAAAGAAAATACTTTTCCCTTCCTCTTTTTGGGGTATATTTGATTTTTTTTGTATTTTTCAATAATTTAGGAAAAAGAATAAAAAAATTCTATGTTACAAAGGAGGAACGAGTGTCACAAACATACTAGTTCTAGGCACATGGACAAGACTGATGTTCAGAGCAAGGATACTCAGAAAAATCCCTCCTAGGGCCAAAGGTGTCAAGACGCAGAGACAAAGTGCTACAGGGCTTGCGTATAAGACATGCTTCAGATGGTTTAATTGAGAGAAACATGGAGCCGACATTAGGCCAAAGACACAGGTATGCAAATGAGGTTAACAAAAAACACAATGGTAACATCCTTCGATGTAACTTTAAAGAGCCCAGAGAAGGTAAGCTCGACGGTTTTTCATATTTAGAGAGTCTGAAAAAAAGTAAAAGGAGACTCCGTTGGGGTACCTTTTTTGAAGATATTCTAGTCGGCTCAAAAAAGAGGTAAACTAGCACAGACCAGACATCTATTCAAAACCATTTTAATGAGTGTGATAAAGACAAGGTCACTCGACAATTTTTTCATTTTTAAGGTGTTTGAAAAAATCTTAACTATGGACTCCGTCAGGAATCTTCTTCTGGACCATTTTAACGAGTGTGAAAGAATAAGGTCACTCAATGATCTTTTTAATTTTAGGGAGTCTGAAAAGAGCTTAACTATGGACTTCGTGGGGGTTCCTTTTTTGTAAATTTAGTCCCTTGTGGCCGAAAAAGGGTTAAAATTATACCTGAGAGTACTCTTCTAGATAATCGAGGCTCCTAGAGTATACCTTTGTTCGTATAGTTTACCATTCGGACCAAAAAAGGGGTAAACTACCACCGGACAAATGTGACTTCAAATTTCAATATAGCGAGCGTTAAGGTCAACAAGATCGCTCGACAATATTTTCACATTTAGAGGGTCTGAAAAGAGCTTAAAAGAAGGCCCATTAAGTTTTGGGAGTCCTGAGGGTGAGGTCCAGAGTGATACAAAATTATGAAAATGAGGATCAAACTTGTAATCAGGAAAAGCTAGTAAGGAATCCCAGGCCTATAGTCATTTATTGACAACATGGACACCAAAATGCAACCAGGGTCTTCCTAGGGAATCCATGTTAAGGTAGGCTCTACCACTAAATTACGACACTCTTAAAGCAACAATGATGGTTCTGTGTTGCAACTCGATTGGATTGATCCTATGGCAAAGAGGAAAAGACAACAAGATGTAGAAAGTGGAGGTGGAATCCTATCTTAAATGCAAAGAGTTGGAAAAAATGTATTTTTACCAAAGGACCTTCAAAACAACCCAAATCTCCAAAAAGTTTCCAAATGCCCAAAGTAACACTTCTCTTGACAATCCAAAGAAAACTCCTGAACCATGCTAAATGATTTTTAGTTTAGAAAAAATGACAAAAAGGTCTAAAAAATGACAAAAAGTGGCCAAAAAGTCTATAAATAGAAGCTGACAACTCATTATCACCATTGTTAACTGAGAAATTGACTATGGAGCGAAAAACACCCCTTCATTAAGAGAGTTGATTCCAGGAGATTCAGTGGATGGAATGAGCTTTCGATTGGATCAAGTAAGTAATTACTACCCCCTGTTGGAATTGAATTATCTCTTTATGCATTTGAATTCATTTTTTGGAGGGGCATCGACCTTTTAAAAGTTCGGCCCTAAGTCTACGTGGGTTGTCTTATGACAACCCGAGTGTACATGTGGGCATAGGAAAAACTGCACGTGTGTACATGCTACTGTCAGCATTACAACCCATGTGGATCCTTTATTTAATGTAAAAAATTTAAAAAAGAAAGAGTTAACCCTCCTAAACTTGGTTTTTTGCAGGATGTATGTTCACTGGAGGGAAAGAGAGCATGAGGATATTAGTGCATTGGTTGGGGAGGACCCTAATGTTGTTTCTACATTAATGAAATGTGGGTTGTTAAATTTTTTTCTATGTCCTTTCATGTGAGCACAACCTAGGCTATTGAATGTCTTGGTTGATTATTGGCATCTTGACGCAGAGGCCTTTATGATAGAGGGGCAGTCACTAGTTCCAACGACAGAGGATACATACTTTCTGACTGGCCTCTCTAGGAGAGGGGAACCAGTCAATTTTTGTACTTTTCCCTCCAGGCCTCACAACATATCGGAATTGATTGGATTTCATTTTAAGGTGGGTACAGACATAACGAGCTCACAAGTACTGATAAGAAATTTCTCAGACTCATCACTGCAAGTGATAGTGTTGCTCATCGGGTGGATTACTGGGTCTGAAGCTTTGCATCAGGCTTCCTGTGCACAAATGAATTGTACAATTCAATGCTTAAATGCACAAATTTTTTACTGGAGCACCACATTAATGGATTGTATGAAGAGGCAGCTAACAGACTGTCGGTTGTGTAATAAGAGGAAATTCGGGTTTGAAACTATTATTTTCTCTTTCTTCTTTGAAAGAGTGCCTCGTTTTATCCCTCGAGAGGTGGTACAAGGGCACCAGGCCTCTCTTCCTGCATTACGCAGATGGGCGGTGTTGCTGCCATGACAGTGGGGGGAAGGACCATTGAGGCCTCTCAGGAAACCCATAAAGGGTAAAAACCTCTTCTTCTTGATATGATAAGTAATCTTTACTTTCTGTACATTATCATACTTATGAGATCCAACTCATTTTGAGGCTACCACCTCTATTTTGCAAGCTACAACTTGCTGAGAGCACCAACTTGCTGGATTCTCTAGCACCTACTAGAAGGAAGCAACAACTCCCTAAGTGTTTCAGCACCAACTGGATGGAAGCACCAGCTTCCAGTCACACAGGCACCAACCTATATAACAGAGAACAACAATTCTCCCTTGCACCACCCTACCACCCTGGTTTTTCTAGATGCAACAGATGGAAGCTACAACTCCCTTTGTTCAAGAACCCACTTGAACCTTTGAGGAAAACAATCCTCCCTAGCACCTCCATACCACCCTGATTATAAATCTTTGTTACTGAAACTTATTAAAGTGATATAATGTTCATTAATAGCTTACTAGTCTCATCATTGTTCTGCTACACTTTCCTAATCTGCCTGCATCAATGTCTTCCTACTTGCATCCTCTTGAGATTTTTGATCTTCTTCTCTGTCTCTGCATGAAAACCTATGATTTATCTTTCACTGTCTCTGATATACTTCTTCATTCCTTGCATCTGCTGCACTTTATGCTCTACATCTTCTTTCCAATCTATGTGTTGCACCTCTTCTGTGTGTTTCATCTTCTGCCCACAGTAGACTATTTTTCGTGTGAAATTACTCTTCACAGAAGAAACCTTCACTTCTCTATTCTGCGTATATTTATAATGCCAATTCCTCTTCTAGATCATACAGCTAACTCTTCTTCCCCTTTGGCGGTTACACTGAGTCTGCTCTTCATCCATGTCCGTTATGATGAGGTTCTTTAGCCTCTCTGGCAGTCGAGACTCTTTGTCTTCTTTGGCGTTACCGAATCTCATCATCATCAATGGGCATTATGTTGAGATTCCTTAGCTTCTCTGGTAGTTGAGACTCTTTATCCTCTCTGTCATAATTGAGCTTATCCTCTCTATTTTAGTTAAATAATTCAACACTTTCTCATCTGTCAATTGTCTCTTTGAACAGTCTTCATTCCACTAGAAGATTCCTCGAGACTCTTCATCTCCTATTTCGATCACTCTATAGCTCCTCGAATTCTATGGAAGATGCCATCACTTCTTTCTGGTAGTTACAACCAGTCAATTATCGCTTCTTTGGCTATTTAAGACTTTGAACGGTTAATATCTTGTTGGAAGGAAAAACCAGAGATCAAAGGTTAATCGTGAACGATCCCCACGTGAACTGGCACTAGGCACAAGATGCCTCTCTAAGTGACCACTAGCTATGACCAATCGCTTAGTCAATAAGGCGCTTGGATATCTCAGTGATCTCCAATGTGCATCCCAACGAAGTGTTACATCCTCCCTTAATCCTTTGACGACATGACCTTAACTGTGACCAAGGGCCAAGCAAGAAGGGCGCGTCACGATTTATGATATCGTGAAGTCTTATTGTGAGTTGCTTCATATCTCCCAAATCATGATCTCTGAAATGGAGCTTAGAAGCATGCTATCTCCTTCCCCTTACGTGATCACCGGTGGTGACCACAGCTTAACTCGAAACTACATTTCACAATTTCGCGTTTTGGGGATTCTCCCGTGAGTCCCTTGACTCCTCCAACTTCTGGTACCTGAAATGGAGCTTGGCTGCTCTAGCTCCTCCCTCTAACTCCCGAGGATGTGACCATGAGTTATGACCACTCGCCAATCAACCAAGCGCCTCTCTCTCCAGATCAACGGTCCACAACATTCTTTGATCCAATGGTTGTGATCATGTCGTGACCTCGCATATTGCGAGTTCCCTCAACACTGCCTTTGACTTTCCAGATTTTAGAGTCAGCAAAATCCCAATCGCTAGCCACGTGTCCTCTAGATCCAAAGGCCAGGATCATTTTGCGACCTTCCACATTGAGAGTTCCAGTAACTCCTTCCTATGGAATTCCTGATTTACGAAAACACTGAAATGGATCCATATTAGATCAATGGTTGAGATTTATCGTTGATCTAATGTCTATCCTCCGCCCCAGGACTTCAGCCTTCGAGACTTTGGGGAAGTGATGAAGCTAAAACTCCCTAAACTAAACTCCTGGAATGACGTCACTCGATGATGTGTCGTGACCCAAGTGGTTGCCATATGTCACTCAGAATTGTGATTTCCAATGGCCTAAATTGCTGAATCAACTTGAAACTTGTCCTTGTATGCTTGCGCCATGTGTCCTTGCTGACATGGCCTACCACATTCACCTCCTGGATATGATAGCCCAGATTAGTTCTCAATCCAATGACTCAGATCATATCGCAATTTCTCATATCGCGAGTTCCAGAGGTTAGAGCACTTCCTTCCTCTAACCTTTTAGTCAGTGAAATGTTGATCTTTAGCCAAGTGTCCTACCTAAATGGACAGCCAATATTCCTTCATAGGTTTGGAGTTTTGAATGACTCCTTGGCTTATACTCCTTCCAGCTCTGGTGGATATAATGGCTACTAGTCCTTCATATTTTCTCCATATCTGACGGCCCAGATCTTATCGCGACTTCACGTTTCGCGAAGTTGGAGGACTGCTCACCTCCATTTTCTTGATTCATGATTTTGCGATACTACTCATCTGCTGCCATGTGTCCTCGATGATGGATGGTCCTCCTACTTTCAGGCATTGTAATCCCACTTCACCTTGCACTTAAAGGTCATGCACATTCTCCTAGATCCAACAATGGTCAGTCTTCATGCTCATATCTAACACCTGAGATCTGTTCTCCATCTACATGCTCCTCCTGTCTGGACTTACAAACCATCTCTTGCCATCGATGTTGTTGTTATTCCTTACTTGCATGTTTTACATCATTGTTCTTTCCATCAATGAAAAGCGCACTCCTAACTGTAAACCTGCCAATGTCACTGCTGTGCTTTCCTGTAACCATATCATCATCACTGATGTTCTTGCCATCAATGACAAGCATGCTCTACCTATAAACATGCCAAAATCAGATGAGTAACAAGCAATGGATGCAAAGATATGTATACATAGAGCTGCATGAGATTTTATTTGGTGAATTTATGATTATTCTGACTAAATGGTTAGAACGATTAGTGGAGAATAATGAAAGGTAACAAAACACAACGCCGAGGAATTAGACTTATGAGTTGGTTAGACAACTGAATTCTATAAGTAATAACACTTGTTGCGCATTTTATTTCTTGTTGGATAGCATATTAGATGATATATTGCAAAGTTCACGGTATATTGTACCCACTTATACAATGTTACAGAAAGGGACTTATTCAAAGTTCCATGCATAATGTTCATGAAATCATAGGGTACATGGATAAAGATGCTATTGTTTGACAAGTGCGTGGTAAAAATGGAATCTTATTGCTAAGGGGCTTCACACACATAGGGGAACCAGGGGATGACAAGAGGATAGTTTGAGGACATGAGAGAATGAAGGAAGTGAGGGAATGAGGATACAAAGAGATCGAGAGGGTATACCAAAGGAAGAATAAAAGTTTGGATAACTACATAGAGGAAGGAGGTACAAGAGGTGAAAGAATGGGGTTGAGAAAGGAGATTCGTGCAGTGAGCCAAAGGGGAGAGGACCTTGCACACTAATCTGAATCGTGGAGATACCAAACATAAGAGGAGAGGAAAAGGAGTTCCAATCCATTCCTATAATATAATAGTCATTAAGTCCTACTCAGACCAGATTCTTTGTCGAATCCTCAACCCCATGTGCATCACCACAACGGAAATAACAATTGAAGACTTATCAAAAGAATTGATAGTTAGCAAGGGAGGACATAGTAGTAGCAATTAGAGTAGTGCAAGTAATGCGTAGAGTCAGAGTCAACTAGCACCACTAAGAGGAGAGACTGCACAAATAAATATGGCAGGGGTAGACAACACCCTTAGACTGTCTGAGTTATAGGAAGTGGGGTTAGAGGACCTAGAACAACATCTGTATATTTGCGAGACAATTTGGGATGTTAAGAACATCCAGGATGAGGCTGTGAAGATTTCACAATTGGAAACAAAATTTAGAGGTCGTGCGCTAGTCTGGTACATGAAACTACAGAGTACCACACCTACAGGATAGGCCAAGACATTTCCAGAGATAAGGAAAGAAAATTATGAGTTAGAGTACATTACAAAACTAAAGAAGGTTAAACATGTATAAACTGAATCAGTCTGGGATTTTGATCGAAGATTCAAGGATTTGATGGGTAGAATGAATTTCCATATCCCTGATCAACATCATCGAGGATGGTTTATTGTAGGACTTATACCACATATCTGCAGGCCCTTGATTCAATAGAAGGTTGCATCGCAGCCTGAGGTTATGGAAATTGGAATGAAATTGGAATCATCCCGTAGGAGACAATGGAGGGATAGCATACGTTCAGACGTTGTTGGATGCATTGAAAATTCAACTAGAAGAACTTACAAAAGGAAAGGAGAAACGAGAACAATTCTAGTGTACCAAATGTAGTATTGAAGGCCATCACAAGTATGAATGTCCAACATTCATGTAGTATTAGTCTACTAGAGCATCGAATCCATTACCAGGAGGGGGGGTATTGTGAGAAATGTAAGAAATGAGGACACCATCCGACGTAGTGTCCATTACTGCAGAAGTATCAAAATACACCAAGGAACTTGTTTTGCATTTTTTTCAAGTTAGTCGAACATGAAGAGAATGATTTCAATGCATTCAATTTGATGAGGGAGCGTACTTCAGATATGTACAGGATTCAGGCGGAGAATGTTGCGACAGATAGAGGTGGTCAACAATATAATAATAAGAGAGGATTTAATCTAGGGAACAAAGGAAATTTTGGTAGAGGTCGAGGTAGAGGAGGAAGAGTATCGATCATATTTTCTAATTGTAATCAAGTGGGACATTTATCCCATGACTACCCAAATCCGTGCACAACATGCACATACTGTAAAGAACTGGACCATTCAAGATTGGATTTTCCTCAAATAGTTGCGAAATGGAAATAAAGAGGGAATAATAACCAGAATCCAAATCAGAATGTACATAAGTTATTAGACTAAAGACACAATGAATGACCTAGTCGATCAATTGTTACACCTATAGGAGTTAGAACATGAGCAGATGTGACGAATGGAGGGAAGTAGACTGAAGAATGGGTATGGAATTCCCTAGGTCCTATACCAATACTTGACCCTCAACGGGAAAAGGAGAAATATCATAGAGAAATAAAATAGGCTCTTGGAAAGGATTGGGAAGAATCAATATCATCTGTGCCTCGGGTCAGAGATTGTGTTGTGCTAGAAAATACAAATGGGAAGGTAAGTAATCTAAGAGAATTCCTGAGAAGTTGTGTACAACTAATGAAATATGAAACTACGTTGAATTAAATATATGAGATTATTGATCACTACACACAAGAAGGAGAAACTCCCATCACTCAAAGGGTGGTGAATCCAGTACTGTGCTCAAAGAGGACCAATGAAGAATTCAAATTCAGTGCACAGATTGGAGAATATGATGTGGATAATGTTATCTTGGACTCAGGTTATGAAGTAAATGTGTTACCTAAGATGACCTGGGAGATGATGGCAAAACCCAAGTTGTTTTGGTCTCATGTTCATTTAAGGATTGAAAATGAACACAAGATAGTACCAATTGGTTGATTGACATGAGTGCCTATGAACATAGATGGGGTGTGCAACACAACAAACTTTAAGTTATTGAGATAGTGGATGATATTCAACCATATCCAACATTTATGGGATTGGATTGGGCCTTTTATAATTAGTAAATCATTAATATAAAGAGGATGGAAATGATATTTGAAGTCAGAGAGTTGAAAGTTATTGCACCATTGGACCCAATGGAAGGAAACATGTACACAGATCCAGCCAGAGGAAATAACAATGACAACTTGTATGAAATGACTGCATGGATGGATGATTATGTTAACCGTAATGAATATGGTGTATTGAGCTAGAGAAGCATCAATTTGTGTGTATCAGACTCATCAAAATGATAAGAAGCTCTAGAGCATTGGAAAGAGAGGTTGCATGAAGTCTAAACTAGACGATGTGCATGCATGACTTGATCCTTGCGCTGGATTGGAATAGAGCTATGTGATCCACCGAGGTATGATGGATTGAATGATATAATATTGTTCATAATAGAATTTGAGTTGCAGGTACTCGAGCATCAAAGGATTTTGGTACTATATTTTGTCCTAAGAGAGACTCCATCTAGATGGTGGGGTGCACACAAAGAGGCAATGGAAGACTGGTCACAGTGTAGAAGGATAATGGAAGTGAGATTTGGTAATGAATTGGAAAATATAACAAAGAAGTATACAAGGTAAAGTGGTCAAGCAGGTCATGTGGAGTAGTGCAAAGCCTTATGGAGTTTAGTACTAGAGATAGAATGGACGCACATAGTTATACATACACTAGACATAATTCTAAAGAACTAGTTTTTGGAATTGGAAATGTACAGAGAGACAACCAACTAGGATGAGTTGGTCCAAATATTCAAGGTAACATTTACATTTGAACATGAATTCTGATTAATGGATGCAGTGCTACAGGATATTCAAACCAAAATTTTTTCAATAGAAGGACCGATGGAGGTGGTACCAATCTGCAATGCACACAAAGCTTTGATGACTGTCCATGAGTTATTAGAGTTCTACAATTTTTATAAGGAATAAAAAGATGAAGAAGATCCCAGGAATGTGCAAGTACCTAAAAAATAAGGATAACGATAGAAGGGCCATAACTTGAGTCCTCCACATACACACATCACATATAGATGTGTAATCTAAACATTGGGATGACATGGAATCCCAAGTTTGTGAATATAGGGGATTACTAGAGTGATGACGTAGTAGAGAATATTGCAGACTATTGGCATAGGGGCATACCTAGGGTTCAACTCCAAGAGCACACCAACAAGCCCTATCTACTGGCCCTTTCGGAAACACCTACAAAGCAGATGTAGTCTCACCTGAAGCAACTATGAGGGTGTTGCAGGACAGAGATGTCTACAACCAAGGGGGATATCAAGTGGATCTACTACAGAATAAAACAACATACATATATCACTTATCCAGCCAGATCTACTTCACATAACTATAGATCTGATCTACCACAACAATGCAAAGAACAATATAACTATGACAAAGATCAAAGCAGGGGCAGACCTAGGGTTCGGCTCCAAGAGCGCACCAACAAGCCCTAGCTACTGGCCCTTTTGGTAGCACCTGCGAAGAAGATGTAGTCTCACCCAAAGAATCTATGAGGGGGTTGCAGGACAGATATGTATACAACCAAGAGGGATATCAAGTGGATCTACTATAGAATAACACAACATACATATATCACTTATCCATCTAGATCTACTTCACACAACTATAGAACTAATATACCACAGCAATGCAAAGAACACTATAACCATGACAAATATCAAAGAATCAATCACACATTCAACATAAGATGTACATGGTTCACCCTCTCTCTAGGGATACGTCCACAAAACTGTGTTATAATATATTGAGGCAAAGCATACAGTTCTTGTTTGTGCTCTAAGCTAGCATATCTTCTTCCTTCTCCTCTCTTTCTCTTCCCTCTCTGTGCACCCGGCTACAGAGTTGGTCTTCACACCCAACTGAAGATCTTACAATACCAGAAGGCTCTCACACTTAGCACTTCTCTCTCACAGTACAATAATCTCTCACATCAACAATGATAACCTATATTAATACCAACCCAACCCAGGTCCTCTTGACCTCTATTTATACATTACAATAGTTCATCGATAGAATTAGGCCAAAACCTAGGTGTCCAAAACCCTAGATACCAAAATCCTAGGTGTCTAAAACCCTAGGTCAACTTGACCCATATTTCCAGGGCTTCGCCAACCTTTCTTTCCTTCCTTCTCGCACAGTGCTTCAAAGCATCCAATGGTGGATTTTTTCGCTTACTGACTTGTCCACGATCCTTCTTCCTTGCTGGTATGTTATCCTTGATCTCCTCATCCAACTAATTTATTTTCCCCGCTTTGCTCCGTCTTTTCTGCTCTTTTTCTCACTTCGACCTAGTGATAGTCACTGTGTCTTCCACGAAGTTTGCATTTTACCTCTTATTCCTTGATATTTTCTTCCTTCCCTAACCAAGGGCCAACAGGCCCCCAACACTCACCTGTGACTCATCCAAGGCACTTCAGATCTGATCCTTCTTTTTTACTTCGACTTTGGGTTGCACAGTACAGTGTTTTCTTTCTGCTCTATGCCTCCTCTCTATCCTTGTGTAGACTATATTTTTTGTGTCTGGTACCCAGTTTCAACTACACCTGGTACCTAGACCCTTTTCTTTATGATTCTTACCGAGAGCTATGAGGCAGCTGGTTGTCATAGTATAACTTCATCTGACTCCCATTCACTAATCCTTCCTTCCATTCTCCATTCAATGTCTTCAATTGCACAAATCCTCCCTCTATAACATAAGTGATCTCATATGGCCCTAGCCAATGTGTTCTGAACTTTCCAAGATGTTTTAGGAACTTACTGTCATACACCAGTACCATATCACCTTGCTTAAATGCCTTCTTCTTGATGTGTATGTCATGATAGGCCTTTTCTCTTTCCTTATGAACCTCCTGGTTGAAACCTGCAATAAATCTATCTTCTTTGAGTTCAAATAACTATGTGAGCCTCTCATGAACAACGCTAGTATCATCCATGCCTGTAAAGGCAACAATTCTTAAGCTTGGTATCAAGTATTACATCGAGACAACAACTTCAAGACCATAGACCAATTTAAAAGGGGTCTGCATGGTCAACTTTTTTCAAGTGGTTCTATAGTCCCATAACACTACTGGTACTCTTAAATCCCAATCGTCTCTGTTCACACAGCAAATCTTCGTCAGTGTTGTCTCCAATATTTTGTTGAATGCTTCAATTGTCCCATTTTCTTATGGATGGTAAGGTGTGCTCTTTTGATGATGTACTACAAATTCCTCCATCATAGCTTCAACTATCTTATTTATGAAATGTGTTCCTTGATCACTCATAAGGATCTTTGGGCATCCGAACTTGGTTATGATATCATCAAATATGAAGCACGTAGTTGTAGTTGCACTACAGTCCTTGAATTCTCTTGTTTCATCCCATATAGTTAAGTATTATGTCATAGTAATGATGTACCTTGCTCCTGTGCGCTTTCCTGGTGGGTTTATAGGTCTCACGAAGTCAATGGCCCATTTCTCAAATGCTTGTAGGGTTAGTTGCGGTGCTAATGGAATTTCGTCTCTTCTGGATGGTTTCCCAACTCTTTGGCATACATCACAGGATTTGGCATAATATTGATCATCTTTGTGTAAGGTAGGCCACCAAAGGCCATCTCTAAGAACCTTCTGTGTAGTTTCTTTCCCTGTGTAATTTCCTCCTGCGATGCCTTCATGAGCTTCTATGAGGATCAACGGTCATTCTGCCTCCATAACACATCTTCACTATATATATCATGCGGTCCCATCTTGTATAGATGTCTAGCTATAAGTGAGAATTTTGCAGCACACACCACTAGTTGTTTCTTCTGGGGAATTGTATACTCACTCGGTGCCATTCCTGTTGACAGGAACTGGACTATGTCTGGGAAGTGGTCATCAATCATTCTAATGGCTAGCAGTTGTGCATCCGGTAGTGTGTCCTCCAAAATGGTTGGATCTTCTCCATGTTCCAACCTTGACAAGTGGTCAGGACCCTTATTCATTCTTCCTAGCTTTACTATAATCTCAAAATCATATTCTTGAAACAGTAGAAGCCATCTGCACATTCTTCCCCCCAACACTAGCTTGTTGACTAGGTACTTCAACACAGAGTGATCAGTAAACATTTTAAAGTGTCCTCCCAAAATATAGTGGAGAAATTTTTGTAGTGCATACACCGTGGCTAATCCCTCTCTTTCAGTAGTAGTATAATTAATCTCAACTATGGATAGCTTCCTACTAGCAAAGGCTAACGGGTGGTCAATGTCTCCTTCTCCTGGTTGTGCCAACACAAATCCTAAAGCAATGGAAGATGCATGCACATGAAACTCCTTGCTCCAATACGAGAAAACCAGGATGGGCACAGTAACCATTTTCTGTTTTAGTGTGTCGGAGCTCTATTGGCATTCTTCTGTCCAGCCAAACTGACAATCCTTTTTCAACAGCTTCTCCATGGGTGTTGTAATCTGAGCATATCCCTTAATGAACTTCCGGTAGTATCTTGTGTGCCCTAATGCAATGCGCAGCTGTTTAAATGTTGTAGGAGGGGGTAGATAAACTATAATAGCGATCTTGGATGGATCTACCAGCAGTCCTTTCTTACATACAATATGTCCTAAGAGAACTCTAAATGGTGAAAATAAAATGCACTTCTTTAGATTCAAAGCAATTTGACACTACCTTCATTTGTCCAACATTAGTCTTAGACATTCAATATGATTTTTCAACAAACTAAACACAGTCCAATCATCAAAGTATGCTTCTAAAAATGTATGAAGAAATTCCTTGAATCATTCGAGCACCACCCTAGAAAACATGGTTGGGGCATTCTTCAATCCAAATGGCATCACTATATATTGGTAGGATCCCCATTATGTTGCAAATGTGTTCTTATGGCGGTCTTCCTTGGCAATCTAGATCTGATCGTATCCTAAAAATCCATCTGTAAAAGAATATACCTCCTGGCCTCCCACGTTATCCAACACTTTGTCTGTGAATGGTGTAAGAAAAGGGTCATGTAGACAAGCATCGTTCATCTTCCTAAGAGATACACAAATCTTGATCTCGTATGTCTTCTTGTCTTATACCACCATAGGGATTATCCACTTTGATTCTTCCACAGGTTCTATAATCCCTGCTTCCAACATTCTGTCAAGCTCGATCTTCACTTTTTCCTTATATTTTGGGTTCAATCTGTATGGTCTTTTCTTAACTGGATCCACATATGGTTTCAAAGGTATTCTCATCTCTCCCATAGGTCCTTTAATACCCTTCATATCAGTGAACTTGGTAGGAAACAAGTCCTGATACTCGTGCAACAACTCTGTAATCTTGTCAATGGTAGAAACATCTCAATAATCTACGACATTGGCAAGCTTCAGTGTCTCCTCTATGCCAATATTAACTTTTTTAATCTTGATTGGTTGTATAATAAATGGTATCTCAACTCCTAGTCCTTCCACATCTCTTTGGTCTTCTGTCTTTGCAATGTTATCCTTCCTCAGATCATCATCTTCATCAGCGTTGATGTTGTAATAGCTCTGCAATTTCTGGAGGGGCATAGTCCATTCATCCTCTTCTTGTTCCAAAGGGAGGCTAGATTCCTCTTCAATTTATTTTCTTCTCACAATCTATAATTCTTGGTATACTGAAGGATATTCAATTTCAAATAAAAAGGTGGTTACAAAATTCTGAGTCATACCTTCCCATTTAGCAGTGATGAGGCCCAGCTCCGCTTGAAGGTACCAGTTGATAGGTGTAGTGTCCAGCATGTTAATGAATTTGTGCACCCACTGTTCTCGAGGGACATCACTCCAGGCTTCTTCATAGCTTCGCACATGGTCCTTTGGGAAGCTTCGACCTGTGTACCTTACTTCGCAACTCTCTGCTTCTGTCGAGAACTGCGTTGTCATCAAAGTACAACATTGTATCCAGTCTGTGATATTAATTTTACGTGTCCCCCACCATCTTTCTAGTGTGGCTTTCAAGGCCTCATCCATTGCCAACAACCTTTGTTGTGTTGGTACACTTTCTTCAAAGTCTGATAGGAAGGATTCTAAAGGGTTCAGACCATCAAATGCGAGTAAGTTTCTTACTGTTGTGTCGATCCAGCGAACTTCTCTGGTTAACATAGCACATCTTTTGGTAGATACTTCATACATCTGGTTCTTCTAGTTCTCCAATGCTTCTTATGAATCTGATGAACACACGTTGTCACTTCGCCAGCTTAAGTTCCCATCGGCTGTAGGAATAATGTAATCTTGTTGTCTGGTTGTTAGCTTGTATATGTTTTCTAGTGCGTATGTGCAGTTATCTTCTCTAATGGGCTATGTGTATCGCTGACCTTCATCCAAGTCTAAAGGTGCGATGACCCTAAGGCCATCTCCTTCAAAATTCATACATATTTTCTTTAAGTCAACAACAATAGAGTTATTGAAGACCCAATCAATTCCTAACAACACAGGGTAAGGGCAACTGTCATATACTATTTCAATTACCTCAAAATCTGTAAATGTTCTTACTCCATCAATTTTCACAGGGACATACTCCAATCATCCAAATGGGTTGACAACTTACTGGTTAGCCATCCTAAGCCTAATAGGGGAGTATCTCAGCTTGGGTTTTCCCATCAGTGCCCATGTTTGCTTCGTCATGACGTTGACCTCTGACCCTAAGTCGAGGACACATAGTCTATCTCATACTCTCCTATTTGAGCGTTCAAATGTAATCCTTATTTGTCCTTCTCTTCTTACCAATTTGGTGTAATTCCCTATTCAGTAAGGGGTCTATCTTTCCTAACTCATGTTGTCTGATTATATTTTGTAGTTCTTTTACAATGTTCTCATCTTGAATCAATTTAATACAAGTGTATAGAAATTCCATGAACTTGCTTACCTCTTTCCCTTCCTTTGGTGAAGCAGACTGATCAAATGCTAGTGGCATTCCATACTCTCTTACTTATGGTCGTGTCTTTTATGAAGAACCTTGATATTCTTTTAAATCTTTCCTTTCCTCCTCGAATATCTGTCTTTCTTTCCTTGCATCGAACATTTGGGTCTTCTCTATGGATTTCCTGACACCTGAGTCTTCTGTAATCTTTCCTTGGGTCAATCAATATTCTTCTATAGTAGCGCCTCCTCAGGTAATAACAACAACTCTAGGGTCTTCTCTGTGAGGTTCAGCATAGATCAATTGCACTTGTGGGTTCTACTGGGGTCCTCGTATTTCCTGAAGCTTAGCTAGCAGTACAGGACAATCTTCTATAACATGGTCAAACAAGCTACAGTAGCTGCAAGTGGTACAAGGGTTCTGACAATCCCATGCGAGGTGTCCTGGTTGTGCACAATTATAACAGATGATCTGTCCTCGGCCTCAGCTCATCCCTCCTCCTCTTCCTCTTCCTCTGAATCCACTGCGAGGATTGAAGTTTCCTCTTTCTAGAGAGTTGTATTGCATAGTGTTTCCTTCTTGTTGTACTTCACCTTGAATCTTATATATGTCCCTTGATCTTTCGTGCATGATATCATAAGCTCTACAATACCTATCATCATGTCCTAATAACTTACAGAATGTACAATACAAATTTGTAGGTGTCTAGACATACTTCTTCATGTAATAGCACTCACCAGTACGATGTTTGTTTCTGCATACCTCGCACCAGGGTAAGGTGACTTGCTTCAAGGGCCTCGGATATTTAGAATCCAAATATTCATTGAATAAAGGGCAATGTTCCTTGTCATTACCTTTTGATCTACATCTGACACACTAGATATCTTCTCTTTTATCTTTTCCCTTGTCCTTCTTCATATCTTCGACCTGTAGAGACAAACTAGTTAGTTGACTTAGGATCTGACTCATACCTGAACTGAATTATCCCATGGGGGTTGATTCTAGCTTCATGGAAATCTCCAACACCTCAGCCTGTGAAGCAATATTCTATTGCATTAGGGGAAATCTAATGTGTGGTAGAAGGGCAGCAATGAACCATTCCTTGTTCTGATCGTTTGGGATATGAAAATTTAATAGGCCTGTTAAGGTCTTGAATCTCTGATCAAACTCCCAAACATGTTAAACTACCTTCTTCTTGATCTCTTTCAGCTTTGTGATACAATGGGATTTTGACTTAGGTTTCTTGAATTCTTCAATTAGTGCGTTCTTGATCTAATTCAATGGCTTAGGCTGTGCAAGTCCTTGGACAAGTTTCATGTACCAACTCAGTCCGCGATCTCTAAGAGATGTACTAAACTAGGTTATTTTGACAGCTTCATCTGTGACATTCTTAATGTTCCATATGGATTCACATAGAAACTAGTGTTGATCGAGATCTTCAGATCCATCTCCCCTAAAGATAGGAAGTCTCATCTCATCTTCCATAGATATTCCTAGGGTTCTTGATTGAATATGTGGTGGACTACTATTGACAGTTATTTGGATGCTCTGGTGACTGGGATTACTCTGGTTTCTTAAGACTAAATCAACAGGAAGGTTAACAGTACTTACTTCGACGGTCTACGCGGTTTTTGAGTTTTCAGGTTCTCCTCTGCGAATTTCTTGAGCTCATCCTTCCTCTGTCCCAACGGGTTCTGAATGTTCTTTGTCTATCAGATATGCTTCTTCTCCCTTGTACAAACCCTCCTCCCTGTAATTATTATTAAATAGGTTTGCAAGGTGGACCTCTCAAACCACTCTCCCACTGTACGTATGTACAGCTTCTGTTTTGTTGTCACTGTTTGAATTCTTGAACATTAGATTTTCTATATTTGACCAGTCTATTGTATCTTCAAGATGTTCTTTTCATGCAATAGCATCTTGATTCTCAACTTTAGAAAATGTAAAAATCTCCCTCTGGGTCCCTTGAAGAAATATTTTTCATCTTGGTTGTATGACTCTACTCTATCAACAACAAACTCTGTGATGTACCCTCCAATGGTACTATCAAACCAGTGATCTACTTCTCATGATACAATGTTATCATCTTTCTTAACCTTCTTGATCAACTTTGATGTCCAAACCACAGGAAATCTAGATATCTCGAACTGGGTATCAACTAATCTAGCTATCCACTCATATAGCTCCTAATGGATCCCTCCAAAGAATATCTTGTGTGTATCAGTGAAGATATATCTTTCTAGCCAATCCTCAATGCTAAGATTAGGGTTCTTATTCTGGGCTTCAACGAACTCCTTCTCTTGATCCTCTATCCATTTTTGAATCTATATCTTCGATGGAAACCACCTTGACATTCCCTCACAAAGATCCCTGTCTCGGCAACAGAACCATTTGTTGTCACAGGGGAAGACCCAGGGTTCGGCTCCAAGAGCACAACAACAATCCCTAGCTACTGGCCCTTTTGGTAGCACCTACGAAGCAGATGCAATCTCACCCAAAGCAACTATGAGGGGGTTGTAGGATAGAGATGTCTACAACCAAAGGGGATATCAAGTGGATCTACTATAGAATAACACAACATACATATATCACTTATCCAGCCATATGTACTTCACACAACTATATATCTGATCTACCACAGCAATGCAAAGAATCGTATAACCATGACAAATATCAAAGAATCAATCACACATTCGACACAAGATGTACATGGTTCACCCTCTCTCTGGGGCTACGTCCACAAAACTATGCTATAATATATTGAGGCAAAGCATAAAGTTCTTGTCTGCACTCTAAGCTAGTAGATCTTCTTCCTTCTCCTCTCTTTCTCTTCCCTCCCTGCGCACCCAACTACAGAGTTGGTCTTCGCACCTAGATGAATATCTTACAATACCAGAAGGCTCTCACACTTAACACTTCTCTCTCATAGTACAATAATCTCTCACATCAACACTGATAACCTATCTTGATACCAACTTGACCCAAGTCCTCTTGACCTATATTTATATATTACAATAGTTCACTGACAACCTTAGGTCGGAACCTAGGTGTCCAAAAACCTAGATACAAAACCCTAGGTGTCTAAAAACCTAGGTCAAATTGACCCATATTTCCAGGGCTTTGCCAACCTGTCCTTCCTTCCTTCTCGTGCAGTGCTCCAAATCATCCAATGGTGGATTTTTTCGCTTGTTGACTTGTCCACTATCCTTCTTCCTTGTTGATCTTTCATCCTTGATCTCCTCATCCAACGACTTGATTTTCCCCACTTCGCTCTGTCTTTTTTTCTCTTTTGCTCACTTTGACCAAGTGACAGTCACTGTGTCTTCCACGAAGTTTGCATTTTACCTCTTCTTCCTTGATCTTTGCTTCCTTCTCTAGCCAAGGTCCAACATAGACTTACTGCATGAATATCAAGACCTATTCCAAAATACATTTTCATAGATGAGGGGGATAGATAGGTACTTAGGTGAGATGAAGATTCCATTGAAACGAGGTTCTATTCCTGTGTGACAAAGACCTTGCAATTTAAATATCAAGTACAAGGAGAAGGTGAATATTGAAATAGATAGGATGGTGGACATAGTGATCATTGAAACTATGGAGGAGTTAGAGTGGATCATTCCAATGGTAGTGCAAAAAATGAAGACAAGATGAATTAGTATTTGTGTGGATCTGAGGAAGTTGAATGATGCATGTTTACATAACCCATTTCCAACACCATTCACATATGAGTTATTGGACAACGTAGGAGACCAAGAGACTTACTTGTTCACAGATGGATTCTTCGGGTATCATTAGATAAAAATTGTAGAGGAGGAATGGTACAAGACTACTTTTGTGACAGAGTGGGGAAGTTATCAATATATAGTAATGCCCTTTGGGATGAAGAATTCCCCTGTAGTATTTTTGAGAGTCGTGGTTGCAACGTTCAAGGAATTTATTCATAAGTTCTTGAAGTGTACTTAGATTATTGGACTGTGATTAGTTTACTAAAATATCACATAGAAGTATTCAAACTAATGTTGGATATGTGTATACAATATCATATTTTGTTGAACTTGAATAAGTTTATTTTTTGTGCACCATTTGGAATTTTGTTGGGCCATGTAGTCTGCAAGCAGGGATTACTAGTAGATCTAGCCAAGATTGCATTAATTTTGGAGTTAAAACTACCTACATTAGTCAAACAACTAAGGGAAAATCTAGGTCACATGTGATATTATAGGAATTTCATCAAAGGCTATGCACATATCACAAAACCTATGGAAAATCTATTGAAGAAGGAGGCAATGTTCCAGTGGAACGGGGACTATCAGAAGGGTTTGGATACATTAAGGAAAAAACTAGTGATAGTGTTGATTTTGATCTTTCCAGATTGGGACAAGGAGTTCCATGTTCATCTAGACGCGTCTTTCATAGATTTGGACACAATACTATCTCAACCATGGGAGGGAGACATAGATCACCCAATTGCATTTGCAAGTAGGAAGTTATCCATAGAAGAGAAGAATTACAACACTACAGAACGAGAAGGATCGAAAATGGTATATGCACTATGAAAATTGAGACATTATTTATTGGGATCTCACTTTAAGATGTATCCATACCATTCTACACTAAATTACTTAGTGAACAAGCTAGTGTTGGGGGGGCAAGAATATGCATATGGATATTGTTGTTTCAGGAATATGACTTTGAGGTTGTGGTGAAACCAGGGAAGTTGAATGCAGGACCAGATCATCTATCACACATACTATCAGGAGAAGAGGTAGGAAATTTATATGATAGTTTCCCAGATGCAGATGACTACTTGTCGAACTGTGTACCATTTCTAAGTATTAGAATGGCCCCATTAGAGATGACAGTCACGTAGAAGAAAAAAATGGTAGTAAAAGTATCATATTATCAGCTGATTGCAGTAAATTTATATAAGTTCATTGCAGACAGAATATTGAGACAATGTGTGTTGGAACATGAAAGACCTATGATACTCATAGAAGCACATGAAGAGATTGCAGGAGAAAATTATGTAAAGAAAGTGCCTGCGCAAAATATTTTGTGTGCATGGATCTTGTGTCCCACACTTCATAAAGATGCTAAAGAATATTTTTAGTAATGCGATATATGTCGAAGAGTGGGAAAGCCATCAACGATGGATGAAATTCCTTTAAATCCACAAGTTACCTTGCAATCATTTGATAAATGGGCCATAGAATTTTTGGGGCCAATCAACCTACAATCAAGAAGATCAGGAGCAAGGTACATAATCACCGCGATGGATTATTTGAGAATATGGGCATAAGAAACAACAGTCAAAAACTTCATCGCAGAGACTACTACGATATTTTTGTTTGAGAATGTAGTCACATGATTTGGATGTCCATGCATATTACTTAGTGATCAAGGAACACACTTTCAGAATACAAAAATTGTAGCATTGACTGAGGAGATTTAAATTCATCATTAGAAGAGTACATTATATCATCCTTAGACCAATGGGATAGTGGAATATTTCAATAAAATCCTAGAGAATGCTTTGACAAAGATCTACAATGTAGGGAGAGATGATTGGGACTTAAGAGTTCATGCAGGTTTATGGGCTTACAGGACTACAAGTAAAAAGTTGTCAGGACAGACACCTTTCAGGTTGGTCTATGGGAAGGAAGCAATGATTTTAATGGAGTTTATTCTAGCTAGCCTACGCATTGCAGTGATGACTGATATTTTGGTCTCGTGCATAGTAGAGGATATATTGTCATAGTTGGTACAACTTGAGGAAGATCAATTTGTCGGAGGTTTCCATCAACAAGTGAAAAAGGCACAAGAGAAGGCCTGGCATGATAGAAACATTAAACAAAATAATTTTCAAGTGGGAGACTTAGTATTACTCTATGATAGTAAGTTTATGCAGCATACAGAGAAGTTTTGAATGCAATGGCTAGGACCCTATGTGATTTTGCATGTGATGGAGATAGGTGTTGCGCACTTGGAAACCTTGAATGGATAATTCCTTGGAGGAATGGTGAATGGAAGTTGGCTAAAAATCTATAGAGACAACCGTCAGTTTGTGTAGTAATATGGGTTGTTCCAGAACACATGTATCATAGTAATTGTACTATAGTAGGAAGGTAAAACACATAAAAACATATAAAAAGTAGAAAAAGGAAGAAAAAAAATAATAAGTAGATATAGAAAAATAAAAATATTACAGAGTACAAGGAAATAATAACTTGCGTAGAAGGAATGATTATCTGGCTACTTGGATGGTTCTGAGACAATTAAGATAAGAATACACAGAAGTGAAAGACCATGAAGAAGTAAACATAGAAGCAAGAACAATTGCGCAGTGGGGTAATGACAAGAACATTAAAAGGAATAAAAGCAAGGAAACAACGACTACAAAGTGGTAATGTCATGTCATAAAGATACCATATAATATTAAATGGTAAAAGCCATCAAAAATCACGACAGATTGGTAGTACGAAGTAAAAATCACATGACGAATTTAGTAATAAAATTGCATCTATTTAAACATTCATCCACCACGTTGGAAGATTGGACAAGTGATTTACAGCGTGAAGAGACCTAAGTAGCTACAAAGAAGGAACAAAAGCAGTTGAAGGTCACCAAGTAGAAATCATTGTTACTCAGAGTTGCATGCAAGTGAGAGAAAACCAAAGCAAACCAGAGTGAATTAGAGCTGAACCACAGCCACACCAGCACACACACAGAGAGCACATAAAGCCACCTATCACATGAAGCAATGGCATCACCGAAGGTTGGAGCACCATAAAAAGAGGCATTGAAGAAGTAGAAATGACCATCAGTTTCATCATAGATTAAGGAAACAAATGGAGCTTCAGCTTCACAAACAAGCTTCCACAGGTATTATATCCCACCAAGGAAAGGTAATGTACCACAAGTCAAAGTACTAACAGATGGGAAATATGCACTGGAAACATCACCAATCCCACCTGTTGTAAATGTGGTAGGAGACATGCTCGACAAGGTTTTCTCGCTCAATTATGTGGATCACGATATCACAAACGAGCAAAAGTTTCCCAAGCTGGCCAGGAAAAAATTCTTGTGGGATAAGGTTATATCGGGAACATGAGCGATATTGTTGGAAGTGAAGACATGGGAAACCAGACTTGAGAAGTTGGGAATACTGAACCTACTAGAGGTTCCACACTTTAAACCTAGCTTGAAAATAAATTCTTTAATTAAGTTACTGTTGAGCTGCATACATGGGGATACATTGTGGCTTGACCCACCAATGTCAATTGATACAACATTGATTGTGCAGATCACAGGTATACCAAAAGAAGGAGAGGATCTAACCATCTTGTTCAACAAATAAGGGGAGAGAGCCCTATTATAATCCATGAAGGAGAAATTTCACACATTTAGGGGGGAAAGGGGATTGTATGCCACAAACATCAATGATGCATGTGTTCGGTTTGTGATGCAGGTACTGGCCTGCAAATTGTTGTGCAAGTGTCGTAAGGATGAAGTATTGGACGGAGTGATCACAACCGTAGAAAAATGCTCAAAACGGGTCCAAATGAATTGGGCCACCTTCTTGGTCAATCAATTTTTGATATATTGTATCGAGGCCCAGGAGTAGGGTACAAAATTACATTAAGATTGGCTTCTAATTTTGATTGCACCGGTAGGATGGAAGGAACTAGGCAATTACCAACACATGGGAAAACCGATAGACATAGTATGGCCACACAGTGTTCCAACTTATGGAATACACCAAACAAAAGGAGGCAATAAGATATTAATGTTACACTTTTTGTATACTTTGATATGATCAGGTATATAATTGAACATACACCATACATCATAACTGAGATAGTAGAAACCTACAAGGATATTTCACGGTTCAAAGTAGGACTAGGGATGCACCACATGTATGTGAAATTAGAGAAGGACCCTGCATAGCAGTGGCTACCAACCAACTACATGTTGACAACATACGATGTAGACCTATTCGCTAATGATTGGGAAGATGGGTGTAAAACCCCAACAAAACAAATGGGCCACCCAGAAGAGGGAGATGAACATGATAGAGGGGAAGAAGAAATGGATGAAGGATAAGGAAATGGGAAACATAATGCTGCAGGGAATATGCTAGGACCGTCAATAGGAGAAGCGTAGCCCAGAGTCCCCATAGAAGGGGTAAAACAAAAAGATAAGGAGAAGGAGCCAACAGTACATGCGTGCAAGAAGACAAAAGTGCACAAGACACCTCCAATCTATAATTTGACCAATCATGACATGGATCGAATTGAATACCAAGTACATGATTTTGCAGATGAATTCATTCAGGAAGTGACAAGGAAGTGAGTAGAGAAGTACTAGAAGGTGCAAGATTAATTGGTGATAAAATCTCTTGGAAGCAGCTAGAATAAAATCAAAGAATAGAGTGGGTGCACAACTGAACACAAGTCTAGGAGAGGAAGAACATATTCTTCATCCAGTCACGACTAAGCTATCAGAGGTATGCAAGATGTTACAAATTGAGATAAACACAATTTAGTTACCAACGCCTGAACTACAGGAATAGATGAAGACAGTGAGCCACTTGAATATATTAGTATCACAGATTCCCATACACATCTTACAAATATTTAAAATAGGCATTTTGTATGAGAATAGGCTCCAAGGAGATGAGGAACACTAGGAACTGACTAAGGTAATAAATGAAATGGCTCATTTGTAGAAACAATATGACACTACACTCCAACAAAAGAGATAAGTTGAAGGAAAAGTAGAAGCAACAATGAAAGAAAATAACGAGGCCAAGGAAAGGGTAAGGAAAGATCTACAAGAAAAGGATGACGCCAAGAGTATGGCACAAAATACCCAAGTGACCATCTATAAGTTATACAAGTAAATTCCAGAAGTCTTGATAGTACTAGAAGTTACTATGGGAGATTAGGTATAAACTCCCATAGAAGTTACAGGAAAAGTCCCATAAAGCATCAGAAAGTATAAACTCCCTTCCATCGGTAGAACGGATGATGACCATTTTGGCAGAGAGGTAGTCAAATGTAGAAGTGGAAAAAATTAGGGATCATTAGAATATCCTTTAGCAGTTCTTAGGACCACTGCAGGAAGAATCATTGAGGGTGATATGTGAACTAGCAACTGTGCAGGGAAAGGTGAAACAATTAGCACTTGAAAGAGGGGACAAACTTACATCCCTGACTGCAAAGTGTATTAGATATTGTGGAAACAAAGGTAACAATACCAAGGGAGGGTTTTGTAGCTAAGGAAGCCTCCTAAAATTTTATAGAGTCACAAAGGAGTAGGAAACACGCACGAGTGGCTTGGGACAAGACAAAAGTGAGTTTTGGGGGCATGTTGGATAGGCATTTTGGAAATAATATACATAAAAATACTAAGCATAGAATATGTGTGCAGAATAAGAAGGAAGACTCGAGAGTGTGCAACTGAGGCACAACTAGGAGTATAGTTCACAAAGAGAAGAATAAAGTAGAAGAATAAAATAGAGAGAAGAATAAAGTAGAGAAGAAAGCAGGAGAAGAAAGCGAGCGAAAAGGAAGGATGGTAGCTCGACATGATAAAGATAGAAGAACATGAAAAAGAAATAAGAATAGTATTTAGAGTGAAAAAGTATCATGCATACAAAAAAGAAGGCAAAAGAAGCCTAAATAGCAAGTTAAATTGAGTTATCATGTATTGTAATAGGGTTTTGGGAATCAACAAAGTAGGGTTTTAAGACCTAGAAATCATCTATAAATATTTAATGGGTTGGGAGAATAGGGGTTATGTTGGGTTATGTTTAGTTCTTCATTGTAAGTGGTTCTTCTCAAGTGGTAATGTGGATCCTACTCCAATATTTTGAGAGTTCCCATCAGCAAGAAGAGTGATAGGATATGCTGAGAAGGAGAGAGTCCATGTCTGAATGTTAAGGAGATGATGTAGAGAGAGAGAAAGGATTACACTATAGAATGGATAGGTTGGGATAAGGACAAGATAAACATGATGTATCTTTGTAAGCACAGTATGAAATCTTGAGACAATTACCCAAAAGCATAATAAAAAAACCCAGTCATTAAGAACATAGCCCAGAGTTGGGTGAACCACATTAACTACTATGTTGAATGCCTTTGGTGTGATTGTTCATGGATTATGTCTGGATGCATATTAGATTATATTTGTCTTATGCATAATCATTGCATGATAGTTATGATTGTTACAAAAATGGGTTTATATTATAATATGGAATATAATGGTAATATGAATCTGAACTCACTAAGTATCTAACAAATAACAACGATATAACAACACACACATCACCACTAAGTAAGAATGAATATAATGATAACCCTCCATTCCCTCACTATTGTAGAAACCTAGTTCCTGTACTCCCAATAGATACCTTGGGTGAGACTTAATTTTCATGCAGGTGATGCTAAAAAGGCCGGTGTCTGAATTTTTTTTGGTCAAATATAACTTGAAACTAGGGTCTTACAACCACATGCACGCCAACACCTACCGGGCCAAATCTTCCACAATGTTGTAATTGTGGGTAGCCCGTGGATTAGGATTGTGTGTTTTTTTTCAAAGAACACCTCATGTGGGTAAATAATTGCATCAAGTGGTGGCTTCTCTATCTAAAGAGGGCCACCAGTATAGGAAGAGGATGTTGGATCATGGGTCACAATAATAGCCTAAGGAGTCTTGTAAGTATGAGCTTGATTTTGTGTATTGACTAATTGTTCACAAATGAACTTGAAAAGGGGGACCTATCATTCCCCTTTGCTAGGCTACAGGAGTAGAAGAAACCATTTGATGGTGTTGGGGAGGAAATGGATTAGTCAAGATGATAGGATGCAAGGAAACTGGGTAGTAGGTTGTTGGGCTAAATAGCGATGAATTTCATCCATTTTGGGGCACTAGTTAGTAGGATGGTCCCCCATGTTGGGCCCTTCATTTTTAAAAATAATCAGTTTTGATAAAGAATCCTGTCCCAGCTAGAATTCTAGAAGCAGTGGAAACAATGAGATGCATTTCATGCCAGTTGGATTTATAGAAGAATATCGAAGACACACTACTACAGGAGGAAAAGAAAAGAATCCAAGAAGTAGAGAAGAGTGGATTTGATTTAGTCAAGTGAATTTATAAAAGATGTGAAAGTATAAATAAAATGGAAATGTAATGGGAAAATGTTTAATGAGAGGATTGATGTTGGTGTTTCTAATATTATTACTATTGCGACCATCTGTTGTTTTTTTCCTGGGTGATTAAGATTTGGTTAGTATAATCATGACTAGGTATTGTAATGGTCCCTGCTGGTACTATTGCTTCATCCACAAGTCTCATCTACGCTTCATCACACAAGTCTCAGGTATGCTTCGAGTGAGACCTCCTTCCCTTGAGGAGGGTTGAATATGTCACTGTTAATAGACAATAGCAATAATTTTTGTTGGTAACTGTGGAGAACCATGGTCTCGATTTTGTGCCAAAAATGGTTATGTTGTTGGGATCGACCTTTAAAGGGAATTTTTAAAGGTTTCCTCATCGGATATACAAATACAAAGTTGAAAAATGGTGGGAAAGAAAGTATGACACATTCATAAGGTAGGAGGATGATCTATGGAACAAGAACATTAGGATCGTGAAGGATATTGTTTTATATTCAGAGTTGACTACTCATCAATACAATATCTTTTGGGTTAAATTCCTTGAAGATTTATTACAGTGGTTAGATCAGCTACAAAGAAGACACAAAATACAAATATTAGGTCAAAAAGAGATATAACTATACTATTGAGAGTCTAGTGGCTCTTCATCAGTTACATCATTTGATCTCTCAAGTTTTGAACTTCAGGGTGATGACTACTTTGGAAGGTAACATTGTAATGACCCTTTTCTTATTAATATAAATAATTTCATATATAATCCTAAACATTAGCTAATTATAGTTAATCATTATATAACTTTAATTAATTATATGTTGTTAATTAATTATTTTTTTACTATGATTAGCTTAAGTATGATTAACTCTTTGATTAAGGGTTACTGAATGATTAATTAGTAAGTGAGTCATTAGTTAATTAATTATTAAATTAATGGTTAGTGATTAATTGATTATTAATTAGAGTAATTGATTAATTATGTATTAAAATGGGGAAAATAAAATTTGAGGTTAAATGGGTTACGTATCCCATAAGGGATAACGTAACCCATACGTAAAATAAGCATTAAGTAATGGATAAGCCCATTTAATAGAAATAAATGTATGGATAAGGTTTGGTGGGGAGTGAAGGTTCGGGGCGGTGAAGGAGGCATAAGGGAAGGAGGAGGATTCATTTTGAGGGAAAATTTTGATTCATGCAGTTGACTAGAGGATATTTTGGGGAAGCATTGGGAGAGATAGTGAACAGTGGATTTACAGTGCACACCGGGGCTGAGGGGTTTTGGGCTCGGAGGGCTAGGACGTCCGTAGATGTCCTAGGGCCAGACGTACTGGTCGGTAGGGTGGCTGGTTTGGGGTTGTTCAAGCGAAGGTTCAAGCGAAGATTCAAGCTGCTACAGATAATAGCATCAGAGGCAGGTATTTAACTCATAACTCAAAATTGTGAAGTGTTTACTTAAATTTAAATTGTATGCAAATTGTTATGTGAAATGTTATTTTATTTATCAAAATCTGGGAATGAATATGCTAGAGTAAGCAAATTTTTAGTAAGTTTCAAAATTCCGTTCTGTTGTAATTTATGGTAGCTTAAATGAAATCCTGGTTGTTACAAACATTATCAAGTTTGTTGTAGAGAATCATCCATCATTTTCGAAAGTAGAAGATGTATTTAGAGAAGGATATAGAGGAAGAATATTGTAGGAAATCCCTCTTTGGATAAAGGTTTTATTAGTGGAATAAGGAATGTTTCATGTTCCTTCATTTGATATGGCAGCTTAAAACCCTGTTCTCAGGGGAAGGTGATTTATGGGAGGGTTCATGAGTTGATACTAAGAAGTTTTCTTTGAAATATGGGGAGTTGTCAAGAGAATAATGCAAGAGATGAACAACCTATGAGGAGGGATTACATTTTGGAAAAATTGTGTTGGAACCAAATGAAGACAATGATGAAGAATATTGATTTGTTGCAGAAGAATATCAGAATGGATGGTGGTCATAAAAAACAACTAGAAGAGTTACAAAAGTTGCATAGATGAGGAAGACTATGAAGTCATTGGTTGAAAGAGAGATTTAGTGTGAGAGGAAAATATTCTATATGAAGCAGACAAGAGGAAGGATATTCATAAGAGTTGGACAAGAGAGTAAGGGTACATTCCACCATTTATGAGAAATGTTCATCCCGAACCTCAAATGGATTTGCGGGAAAATCAGACCCTGTAATGCCAGAAGATATTGGATTGCATCAGGAGGTAAATACAACACTGCAAGAGAACAAGAACCCCTCGATAAAAGAATTCCATTTCAGAGGTAAAGGAACTAGCCCTGAATCACTTGTCCCCCCAATGTTGTTAGCACATATGGTAATTTTTACAATTCATGTTATTCCTAGTTCTTTAAGTTCTGCAAGTTTATTGGGTCATAGTAGCAATGGAAGTGTGGAAAGTTATACCATTATATCGCAACCAATATCGCATGGGTTTATTTTAGTAGGATCTATACTACATGATCCCTTACTCGATACCCTGAGTTTTTGGGAAAGGGAGAAGAGGATGTTGAGCAACATTGGTTTCTATGTGAATCCATCTGGAGCTCCCGAGGGACTCCAGATGCAAACAAATTGGTTGAGTTTCATACCACTTTGAGATATAGAGCTCTCAAATGGTACATGAAGACTATTGAGATAGGGATGCAAGTAAAGAATTCTCTCTTGTTCAAGTGAGACAAAGGTTTATTGTAGAGTTTTGATTACCTCAGTTAGAACAACATGCACTTTCAGAGTGGCAAGAGATAAAGCAAAGAGATGGGGAGTCTGCATGGGAATACAATCATAAATTTAAATATGCGATAGGGAAGCTGGCAAACCCTATTCACGATTTCTCCTTTTCTGGTAAGTCTTCAAAAATTACAATAGTATTGTAACAAATCAATAAAATGATGTTTACTAATGAATTCAAGCCCAAGTATTCACCTGTAGTATGTATTGAACATGAATATCTACTTCAATATAGTTTTTATCCATCTCCTACAAGAATCCTCTTGGCTTTCAACAAGGTTGACAAGGATCCTGATGATCTTGAAGACTTAGAGGAGCTTAGACATCTGACCTTTAAAGAATCTGTAAGAACAATAGAAGTTAAATACACTCTATTAGGTAATTACAGTATTTCATATAATCATCCTCTGGAGTTGTGAAAGATGAATATTGGGAGTGAAGAGCATCCTAAGTTAGATTCTATAGGGGATTATTGAGATGAATAGCATACGAAAGAGATATAGGATCTATTGCGGGAGTATGTGGATTTGTTCCCTAAGATATTTTCAAAACTTAAAGGAATTAAAGGAGACTTGGGGGAAATGAAAATAGATTTGAAGCCTTATGATAAGCTAGCCAAACATATACCATATCGCCTAAACCCTATATTCAAAGAGAAGGTTAAGAAGGAGATTGACATAATTCTTGTATCTATTAATTTTCCCCGTAGAGGAAGCCAAATAGATTAGTCCCATCATTATACAGAATAATAAAAGAACCTATGAAATACAAGTGTGTGTGGAATATAGAAGTTTGTACTCAGTCTATGTACATGATCCTTTCCCTACTCCATTCAGTGATAAAGTACCTGATCAAGTATCCAAAAATGAAGCATATTCCTTCACTGATGGATTTTCAGGATATCATCAAGTCAATATCACAGAAGAAGATAAAATAAATACTACATTTACAATTGAGTGGTGTTTGTTTGTTTATAATGTTATGCCCTTTGGGCTTAAGAATGCGCTTGTTGACTTTTCAAGGATTGTTATTTTTCTTTTCATTACTTTATCCACAAGTTTCTTGAAGTTTACATGGATTATTGGAATATGTACAACTTGATGAAGGAACATATAGTCCTACTTCGGTTAATGTTTGATTGTTGAAAATAGTTAAAAATTTCAATGAATCTAAAGAAATGAATTTTTTATGTACTTTTTGGAAACTTGTTGGGACATATTGTGTGCAGAGAAGGAGTTATGTTGAATCCTGAAATAGTTGTTGTTATTCTCAATATGAAACCCCCTACAACTTCCAAGAAATTTTGATCCACTCTAGGTCATACTAGATACTATCGTAGGTTCATCAGGAGTTACACAAGTAAAACTACTCCACTAGAAAAGTTGTTGAAGAAATATGAAGTTTTTCACTAAGCACTTGAATGTGATAGAGATTTTAACATTTTGAAAGAAAATTTAAAGTAGTGCCCATATTTTGATCTATCCTAACTAGAAATTTGAGTTCCAAGTACACATTGATGCTTCTAACACTTCTTTATGTGTTGTTCTTATGCAACCTGGTGAAGAAAATATAGATCACCCTATTTATTTCAGTAGTATAAAGTTGTCGTAAGCCGGGCACAACTACAACACCACAAAAAGAGAGGTGTTAGAAATGGTCTATGCTCTGTAAAAGTTCAAACACTATTTATTATAAGTCCATTTCAATTTTTTCACTAGTCATTTATCTCTAAAGTATTTGGTTAATAAGCCTATGTCAGAAGGAAGAATTTGTAGGTGGATCTTATTGTTCCAAGAATTTTCCTTTGAAGTTGTTGTCAATCCTAGAAAGTTGAATGTTGGCCTGTTAAACCCTAAATAGTGGCTCATTACCCCTTATTAGGGGCATATTACATAAGTAATGTTATTTTATTTATGTCGGCTTTATTCCATTAGTTGTAATTGTACCTCCTAGTCTCCTATATATACCAAGGAGACATTTTCATTTGGAATCATCTTGTATTTCAACATTTTATGTGGGGTATAAGAAGGTTTCCCCCTCAAAGAGGCTTACTACCTAAAATTCTCTCTTTTCCAAGGCGTTGAGCACTTATTCTGAGGTTTTTCTATGCTATATTGATATTTGGTTCTTAACATATAGTAGCAGAGCCTAAGGTCTTGGGGTTTCACTGCTACATCTGAGACACCTTGGAATTTTCTCTATAAATGGTTTTCTACAATGTTTCAAAAGGAACAGCTTGGAGGATATTTATTATATGGATCAAGGTACGTTGGGTTAAAATTACATATCCTGAGGCCTTATACTTTTAGAGATACATCCTTTGTAAGATAGGGTTTGAGAATCATCCTGAATTGAGTCATTGTGGAATTTTCACTATAAAACTTTTTATGTAATGTTTCAGACCCTGAACTCAGAAGGATATTCACAAAAATTAGTAATTTATTTGTGGTAACAATTGCAGATTTTGGGTCATCTTAAATTTGTATATACACCCTATGGAAGATAGGATACCTGACTAGTCCTATTGACTAGTCTCAAGTAGGTGTTCTGGCTAAAACAATCATAAATTATTCCTAGAGTATCCAAATTGAGTGAGACTGGTTGCATTGGATAGTGTATAGTCCGTAGTAGTTATGGTACAAGTTTCAAAATTTTATATCAATTATTTTGTGCGGGGAACGCTATACAAGTGAGATCTTCTGGAAAGGACAAAAATTAGCAAGTTGTGGGGAAGTTACCATAAATTCCACTTGGCACATCCAATTTTGATCAGACCTATGGCATTGTAGAGAAGAAATATCAGAGAAATACAAAAAATAAAATTTCATACTCATAAGGGTTGAAATTTTGGATATATAATAAAAGGAGGATTGTCTAGCAGAACCACCTAAAAATCAAGGTTTAAAGTGATACTTCACCAACATGCCACCAAAAAAGGGAACTTATACACCAAATAAGCCTCCAGACGATCCTACTTGGACTCTTTATGAAGGTGAAGAAATACATAGGGACATAAATGATTTACAAAAGAAGACAATAAAAAAAGACGAACTATAAGAGATGATGGATTCAACAGAAGCTAAGTTGGAGGAAATAAATACTAAGATGGATGGTTTAAAAGGGCAGATCATGGAAGGATTGAAAATTTCCTAATAGAGAGGACACCTGGAAATGAAAATGTATCCCATGAAATTCATGATGAGGACACAAGGAAGATGAATAAAGAATGGAGAAACTCTAACTTTGGTTTGAAGACCAACCACTTTCCTAAGATCGAGATGAGGAATTTTGATGGCAAGGACCCAATCACATGGATACTTCAGATGCAACAATTCTTTGATCTACATAATGTGCCACATACACAAAAGGTACAGATTTCTTCTTTATATTTAGAACCCAATCAATTTGTGTGGTATCGATGGATTTTTTCTTGCAAATCACTCGTCACTTGGACATTTTTCATGGAAGAAGTGATAGCACACTATGAGTATACAAGGAGCAATACCTTCTTTAGCCAATTGATAAATCTCAAGAAAAAGGGTTCAATTACATAACACATTGAGAACTTCCAAAGATTAAATATAAAGGTAACATATATTCCAGATGATCACTTGATTGATGTATTCATAGGAACTTTAAGGGATAACATTTAACATGAGGTTCGTCTTTGGGAACCCAAATCATTGGAGAATGCTTTTAGGGTGGCAAGAAATGTTGAAAATAAAAATATGGCTATGGATACTAGAAGGACCATTCCTAACACATATCAAGAGAATAATGTTCCTTCTTCTAAAACACCTCAACCTACCAGGTTGACACCTCAACAATTGGAGGAAAGAAAAGAAAAATGTTTATTCTTTAATTGTGACAACAAGTAAAGTAAGGGACATAAGTGTGGTGAGAAGAAATTATTCTACATAGATTGTGAAGAGTAAGAAGAACAACAACAAAAATAAGAACCATCTCAATATGAAAATGTAGACATGATTTCTTCTGAAGAGTTGACTCCCCCGATATCGTGTAATGCATTGGCTGGAACTAGCACTCCTCAACCCCCCAAGATCGAATGATATATCAAAAAAAAAAGGTAATAGTCCTAATTGATTCTGGTAGTACTCATAATTTCATTCACTATAAATTAGCCAAATCTCTCAATTGCTTTGTATATCCAACACTAGAGTTTCAAGTAATGACTGCAGATGGAGGAACTATCAATTGCTCAAGAAAATGCAATAAGATCAATCTTACTATGGGGGAATATGTAATGAATATTCCAATGATTTATATACCCATGGATGGTTTTGATGTCGTGATAGGAATCCAATGGTTAAAATCATTAGGAACAATGGCTTTTAATATTCAAGAAATTTTGATGAAATTTTCATTGGAAGGAAAAGAAATTGAGTTAAGAGGTATCACAGGGAAACTCGGTAAGGTGATAAGCTCCAATGGCATGACAAAATTATTGAAAAGGGGGAATCAAGGTGTAATTGCACAATTATGATCACTAGATGTTCAAACATCTAAGCCATATATTCCCCTAGATCTACAAGGGATCATTGATAAGCATTCCAAAGTATTTGAAGATATTCCCAAAGGTATTCCACTCACTCGAAATCATGATCATGATATTCACCTAATTCTCGGCAGTGTTCCTCCTAACATCAGGCCATACAGATACCCTTATGCCCAGAAGAGTGAAATTGAACACATGGTTGAAGAAATGTTAGAGGCTGACATTATTAGACATAGACAAAGTTATTACTCTGCACCAGTGGTAATGGTATTCAAGAAAGATGGCTCATGGAGTATGTGTCCAGATTATAGAGAGATCAACAAGATCACTATTAAAGATAATTTTCCCATTCCTGTCATTGATGAATTATTAGATGAACTACATGGAGAAATCTATTTCACAAATTTGGATCTTCGTTTAGGGTATCATCATATTAGAATGAAGGAATAAGATATCCCAAAAACAACATTCCAAACTCATGAAGGCCATTATGAATTTTTGGTCATGCCTTTTGGCCTTACAAATGGACCTTCCACATTCCAAGGGTTGATGAATTCCATTTT
>JZKD02S2223866.1:571007-581148 GCA_000966675.3 Picea glauca
TTACATGGAAAAATGATTCACTATGGTACAAAGATCACTTATATTTATGTAAGAACTCCCAACTCAAACAAAAGGTACTATTGGAATTGCCCACCTCTCCAGTAGGAGGGAACTTGGGATTTTTGAAAACCTACCATAGGGTCAAGAAGGAATTTTTTTGGGATGGACTTAAAACTAATGTTCAAAGGTTTTTCACAAAATGTTTGGTTTGCCAAAAAAATAAGGTGGAAACAATTAAGACCCCAGATATTTTACAACCATTAGCCATCCCAAGTCAGTGATGGGAGGAGGTTTCCATGGATTTCATAACAGGGTTACCAAAGTCTGAAGGAAAGAGTGTCATCATGGTGATTGTTGATAGACTCACCAAGTACACACACCTTTGTGCACTCTCTCATCCCTTCAAATCTAGTACAGTTGTCACTGCATTCATGGAGACAGTTCAAAATCTACATGGCAGCCCAAAGATTATTGTAAGTGACAGAGATCCCATCTTCACTGGACATTTTTGGAAAAAAATATTTTCTTGTTTGGGTACTCAATTGGCTCATAGATCATCCTATCATCCTCAATGTGATGTAAAAACCAATATAGTGAACAAATGTATGGAAGGATACCTTCGTTGCTTTGTCTCAGATAAACAAACACAATGGTTCAAATGGTTACCCTTGGCAGAATGGTGGTATAACACTTCCTTTCATACTGCAACAAAAATGACACCATGTATGGAAATCTATGGATACCACCCTCGTTCCATCACTTCTTCTCTAAAATAAAAATCTAAGGTTCAAGCAGAGGAAGATCACATCGAGCATCAACAACAAGTTCTCAAAATATTAAAGGATGGCCTAACCATAGCACATAATCGCATGAAACAACAAGAATATGAACATCGTAGTGAAAGAAGTTTTGAAGTAGGGGATTGGGTGTTTTTAATACTACAACCATACAAACAGATGTCCCTCAAGCAATTTAAGAAGGATAATAAATTATCACCAAAGTAAAATTCCCCTTATAAGGTGTTACAAAATATTGGTACTATGGCATACAAATTGGAGTTGCCTGCATCTTCAGAAGTACACCCAATTTTCCATGTTTAATGCTTAAAGAAGGTTATAGGTGAAAAGATCCCAGTTCAAACTATATTCCCAGAACTTGACGAGGAAGGAAAAATCATATTGGAGCTTGAAGCCATCACTAACACAAGAACTCGCCAACTGAGGAATAGATCCATTTCATAGTATCTCATTAAATGGAGGAAACTAACGGCTGAAGATTCCACTTGGGAAGATGAGTCTTTTATACAGAAGCATCCAGAGTTACTCAGGCGTTGTGGACAACACGTTTCTTAAGAGGAGGGGCATGTTAATCCCTAAATAGTGGCTCATTACCCCTTATTTAGGGCATATTACATTAGTAATGTTATTTTATTTATGTCAGCCTTAGTCCATTAGTTGTAATTGTACCTCCTAGTATCCTATATATACCAAGGAGACATTTTCATTTGGACACATCTTGTATTTGGACATTTTATGTGGGGTATAAGGAACTTCTCTTGGTTAGAGTCAAGAGAAAATGGTGGAGATATGGATGTGTTATCACATTAAGTTGTCAAGGGATGCAAGTTGCAGCCATGAGAACAAAGAAACACTTAGATCATCCTAATATGGACTCAAATCAAGTGAGTGAGCAAGTTCAGTTTTCATCGGAGGAGATTCCATTCAAAGTTCAAATTAGCGGCTCATAGGCTTTCGAGAGTCCAAAATTGCATGAAGTATAGTGCCATAAAAAAGGTCCAAAGTGTTGAAGTGCCTGAAATCATGAAGTCTTGAAATGGTTGAAGTCTCGAAGAGGATATTGGTCGTCCAATTCTAGTGGCCATGTGTTGTCAAATCCTTAACTCCGGAGGATTTGCTTGGGGAAAATAAAGTTTGAAGTTTGAAAATTTTGAAGCCTGAATCGCGAAGTAGATCTCGATCATCGATTTGAAAAGGGAAGATCTGATTAGCACTAGAATTCATCCTCCAATTGCTAAGAGGGTAAGCCCAATACCCATCATATTTAATATGTCACAGATTGGTTTTATACAAGGTCAATGGGCGCAGACTCAAGACCATCTCATTTTAACTTGGAAAAGAGGGACTGGCACACACAAATAGGTGAGGTCTTGATTCAAATTCATTCAGTAAGTTGAGTAGGGGGAAGAATTAGAGAGAAGGATGAATGAGACTATTGTGGGCATCAAGCCTTCCAACAACTCGAAGAGGAAAAACTCAATACTCAAGAGAAATCTTGAGATCAAGCTTCACACACTGAAATATGGTGCGAGCAACACAATTACAGTAGTAGGATGATCAAAACTTCATCACCCTACAACTGCAAAATATCGACTGGATCTTCCATGCCCGAGCCATCCAATGTAAGAAGGAAAATACAACATAGGAAACTGATTAAAACTGGTCATGATGCCACGGTGATCAAACCTACATCACAACAACATAACTACCCTCGACTCGATCATCCATGCCTGAGTGTTCTAACACAACTGTTACAGAGAAATTGAAAGGAAGCTAAATTTCATTAAACAACAAGTCTCAAATATAGATACATAATTAGAAGAACCAGAGCTTCATTAAAACTTTACAATGTGGGAGCCTAGATCAACCATAGACCTTAACAAAATATCAAAACTGACTATATATACTAAAAATGTTGCAACCACCAGGAGTGCGATCAAACCACCACATTAGCATTTTCAGTCAGTGCTTGATCTATCAAATTGTGTAGGCCTCCTCATGTCAAATGTGAGTTAGGCTCTGTTATGTGCTTTATAGGAAAATATGTCCATAAGGAAGCTTCAAATTGACAGTCTCCCTTTACGGTCGCTCTCTGCATGTTTTCCATTTATGTGGTGAGATAATTTTTCAACCACCTCTCTCACTTTCATTAATGACCTGCATCGGGATTGAAACGTGGCTTAATGCCAAGGGGGAGGCCACACACTTCTCTCGGATAGGACGTTGTATTAACACATGATTCTGGGGCTTCTCAAAGGTGGTTTGGGTTCACACCACTTTTGAGCGGCCCCACAATCCACCACCTTTTTCCACATATTAGTTTTTCCAAACCACGGTTTGAATTGCGGGACCGCTCAAGAAAATTATCGCCTGAGCACATCACGTCCTCACAATGGACTGTGGTTGTCGAACTTTTGATCTTGGTTGAGGATTTATGATCAATGACTCAAATCTTTCCTCTTTAGATCAATGGATCATATCTTCCCTTTTTGAATCGACGACTAAGATCTACTTCATGATTTGGGCTTCAGACTTTTCAAACTTGAAACTTTATTTTCCCCAAGAAAATAGTCTGGAGTTAAGGATTTGACAATGCATGGCCTCCAGAATTGGATGGCCGAGATCCTCTTCAAGACTTCAACCACTTCTGGAATTCGGGATTTCGGGTAGTTCGACACTTTGGACCTTTTTCTCTGGCACTATACTTCACGCAATTTTGGACTCTCGAAAGCCCATGAGCCACTAATCTGAACTTTGAATGGAATCTCCTCCGCTAAAAACTGAACTTGCTCACTCGCTTAATTTGAGGCCATATTAGACTGCTCTAAGTGTTTCTTTGTGCTCATGGCTGTGACCTGTGGCCCTTGACAAATTAAAGTGATAACATTTGTCTCCACAGGGGATGGCATGCTCCCTGTGAGCTGCCAAGAATGCATAGTTCTAGTGCTTTAGTTGTTGGGCTATGGAGTCATGCTAAAAAAACATCCTTCTGAGAAATAAAATCTGACAATCACATTATCCTAAAAATGAAAACAAAACACATAGGCTCTTGGAGGAGCTTATTTATTTACATAAACCTAAGATAACTTATTTTTACAAAGTGCTAGGTGAAAGAAATCTTCCACCATAGCCACCCAGACTATCTAGTAATATGATCCTTCTCTTTACTGCAGATAATCTATAAAAGGCTAAGGAACTATGAAAAAAAAATGAGGTCTTGGCTTGGAACAATTACTATACCCCCAAATGATGATAAGGTGAATAAACATATAGGCTCCAATGCTTTTGGAAAACACAACTCCATATATAATCCCACAGGGTCACAAATTTTTTAATCAGGGGAGCTCAACTGGTAATAAATTAACTCTTGTCCTTTATTGCGGCTCACCCATCGTGTGATGTTCTCAGAGTGCACAGGTGGGTGGAGAACTTATGTAGACTAGATGATATTGGGTGATACCTGCTCAACTACAGTTTCTAGACAAGAGATAAACTACCCAGTTGCTATGTGTTTTCTGTGAGTCTAGGGTAGTTGATTTCCACCCAATGCTTCTCCTTAATTAATAAAGGAAAAGGCTCTATAGTGTGGTCTTGGAAATATTTCATAACACCATACATGCCTGTGAGTATTAGTGAAGTAATGCAATTTGAAAATTTCAAAAAATATGAAATGTATGACTCCATGTATATGGCCACAGGATCATGAATAATGTGACAGAATCCTGGCCGCTTTAGAAGACCAGGATGCTCCTATGTAAAATTCTCTCTGCTTGCAAATAAATTCCCTCCTTGTTATTTTGAGACCAACTCTTGATCATCAACAATTGTCGTCTCTTCTTCATAATAATGGTCACAAGATAAAGATGCAACAAGATTTAGAACATCATAACTATGATCAGACAAGAACATAAAGTTATCTATGCAATCAACCACTGCTACATGCTCAAAATGTTCTGGAAACTGATCATAAGATTGATATGTGTTCCTACCCATAGAAAAATCTGCAAATGTTGAAGAACCTGATTCCAACTATGAATCATACCTACTTCCTTGTTGTTGTTCTAGATGTAATTCATATTCACTATCTTCTTGCTCAGAATCTGAAACATATTGACAGTCTTCTTGCTCATGTACATGCAAATTTTTGAGATATGCATGCCTATGAACCCACTTTCTACCCTGATATTCTCTTCGACCTCTACAATATATTCAAATAGATGTCTTAACGAAGAATATTTCCTTTCTCCCAGGATAAAGACAAGCTCTGGATGTTGATCCATGACATAGTACACCATGGAAACAGTCTCTGTGGGTCTGATCTCCATAGGCATACTATGAAAAACACTGTAAAACCTCCTATTGAAGACAACCAAGGATTCCTCTTCCCCTCTCCTCAAGGCATTAAACTCAAACCAGTATTGATCAAGCGATTTGCTCTCACCCTAACACTTTAAAAAAGCATGGCATAAATCGATCCAAGAACCAATAGAACCAGCCTATAGACATATAAACCACACAACAACATCTCTAGACAGGGAATGTGAGAAAATCCTCATGGTAACATCATCATGAATGATCTCAAACTTATCAATAAAGTTCTCAAAGGCCCCTGAGTGCCTCTCAACTATAACATGATCCTCCCTAGAAAACCGAGGAAGATACTCAAAGGAATAAGGAGGATATGGATGTAGGTGATGTGGCAGCCTTAGAGGCTTAAACATCCTATCTCTAATCTTACCTTGAAAACTTGTGGGATGAATATGGGATTCAACAAGAGGATGGGGAGGTTCAACATAAACAACAGGAGGTAATGAAATCTGAGAAGGCTACGAATCATTTTCAACCTCCTCAAGGCTACAAGGGTGATCAATTTCAAGAGGAGATGCAATACAGATCTCACTTTTATGAATAAGCTGAGGTGCAGACACATGATCGACATCTCCAACAAAAGAAGAGGGGAAATCTTCTTCTTCCAAGGATGGATGAATGAAGGAAGGCTTATTGTCATCTGAATATACAAAGAAAAGGATAATGCTCTTTATCTATGAAGGGAAAGAGAGAAATGAGTTGATAAACAAGAACAAGACTTCATGAAGAAAACTTATAGAATGATACCTGGTATTTCCCTTCGGTATGGTCATTTTTCTGTCAACAGGATCCTCCCCAATGGAGTCTTTGATGGTGAAGTCTCCAGGTGCAAGATGTAATATTCAATGGTTCTGATATCTGATGCACCTTTAGAATCATAAGCTCTTTGTCATTCTCCCAAGGAAGATATCTTCACTTTCGTCCCCGACAACGATGCCATAAATTTTAGCACTAGAAGTCACCCTTTGATTACGGAGAGGGTAAGCCTAGTACCTGTTAGAGTTTATATGTCACAAATTGGTTTTATACGCGGTCAATGGGTGCAGACTCAAGACCATCTCATTTTAATTCAAAAAATAGGGACTGGCACGCACAAATAGGTGAGGTCTTGATTCAAATTCAATCAGTAAGTTGAGCTTAAGTGTGAACAGAGGGAAGACTTAGAGAGAAGGATGAATGAGACTATTGTGGGCATAAGGCCTTCTAGCAGCTCGAAGAAGAAAAAATCAATACTCAAGAGAAATCTTGAGATCAATCTTCAAACACTAAAATATAGTGCAAGAAACACAGTTACAGTAGCAGGATGATCAAACCTTCATCACCCTGCAACTGCAACAGCTCCACTGTATCTTCCATGCCTGATCCATCCAATGAAAGAAGGAAAAGACAACACAGGAAAATAATTAAAACTGGTCACGATGCCACTGTGATCAAACCTACATCACAACAACATAACTACCCTCAATTAGATCATCCATGCCCAGGTTTTCTAACATAGTTGTTACAGAGAAATGGAAAGGAAGTTGACTTTCATTAAACAAGAGGTCTCAAATACAGATACATAACTAGAAGAACCAGAGCTTCATTAAAACTTTACAATTTGGGAGCCTAGCTCAACCATCAACCTTAACAAAATATCAAAACTACCTATATATGCTAAAAATGTTGCAACCACCAGGAGTGTGATCGGACCACCACATTAACGTTTTCAGTCGGTGCCTGCTATGTCATATTGTGCAGGCATCCTCATGTCAGATGCGAGCCAGGCATAGTTATTTTCTTTACATGAAAATATGTCGATAAGGAAGCTTCATATTGACAGTCTAGCTTTACGACCGCTCTCTGCATGTTTTCCATTTATGTGGTGAGACGAGTTTTCAACCACCTCTCTCACTTTCATTAACAACCTACATCGGGATTGAAATGCATCTTAATTCCAAGGGGGATGCCACATGCTACTCTCGAATAGGATTCCATATAAGCGCGTGTTTGTGGGGACGCTCAAAGGTGGTTTGGGTTCACACTGCTTTTGAGCCCACACTCCACCACCTTTATCCATGTATTACTTTTTCCAAACCACGGTTTCAATTGCAAGACAGCTCAAGAAAATTATCACTCGAGCACGTCGCGTCCCTGCAATGGACTGTGGTCGTCGATATTGTGATCTTGGGCAAGGATTTACGATCAGTGGCTCAAATATTCTCTCTTTAAATCAATGGATCAGATCTTCCCTTTTCGAATCGATGATCGAGATCTGCTTCGCGATTCAGGCTTTGAACTTTTCAAACTTCAAACTTTATTTGCCTCCAGAATTGGATGGCCAAGATCCTCTTCAGGAATTCAGCCACTTTGGGACTTCGGGATTTCGGGCACTTCGACACTTCAAACCTTTTTCTTTGGCACTATACTTCGCGTAATTTTTGACTCCCGAAATCTCGTGAGTTGTTAATCTAAAGCTTGAATGGAATCTTCTCCGTTGAAAAATGAACTTGCTCACTCGCTTTATTTGAGTCCATATTAGACCACTCTAAGTGTTTCTTTGTGCTCATGGCTATGACTTGTGGCCCTTGAAAACTTAATGTGATAACAGGATGAACAACTCTCAGAAGCATATTTATTTAAGATTGAAGTTTTCCCAGACTATCTCTCTGATAAATTTCCTTATTCTTGAGAACTAGTGTTTTCCCTTCTGGTTATTCCACAACACAAAAGTAAAATTTGTTGTTTTCCCTTTAGAAGGTGTGTACTTGACCATGAAATACCTGAAATCTTGTGGGAGTGTCATTGTGGAGCCACATGAGGTCATGTTAGAGGGAATTAAACTACATAGAAAGTACTTCAAGAAAGGTTATGGTGGCCTATTGTATTCAAAGATGATAAATACTATGCTAGAGCATGTGATGTCTATCTATAACGCATCCATGATGGGGAGAAAATAAAAAAAAATTGTCCTCACAAGAAAAGATCCTTTCCCTCTATGATTCCAAATTTGGGAAGTTCAGGACTCAACCCAACCCTCCGGTCAACATTCTCTGATTCTCTAAGTTAAACAAGACTTTGAGACCTGATAGTCTCACCTCCTAATCAAACACAAGCCCTTTCATCTTCTGGTGCAGTTCTTATGATACTCGCGACCTTCTCCTTTGCGCTTCAGCGAAGACTCGGAGTTGGCGTTAGCCCCTTTTTTCTTGGCCCCTCCTCAAATGTGACCTTGGGAGATGACCTCATGCAAACACACAATTGTGGGCGCGGCCAAAGGTGGTTTGAAACCAAACTAATTTTTGGCCTGCAATTCTCCTCGAGCCTCCACGTGTCCTTTCTCCAAAATCATGGTTTGGATTGTGGCCTGCCCTCAACTTTTTAAAGTTCGCACACCTTCGATCCCCACGCTACAATACCATCGATCTCTTGATCTTGACAGTACTATCAAAACCGGTGGTTCATATCTTCCCTTTTCAAATCCATGGACTAGATCTGTCCCTCCTAAATCGATGGATGTGATCTCCTTCATGATTCTGAACTTTGAACTTTTCAAATCTTAAACCCTTCTTTCCTCCATACATCAATCTTATGGAGTTGACAATCTACAGAGACCTATCCTCCTAAATCAACAGCCCTACTTCTACTTTAGGTTTTTTACCTTTCAACTAGATCAATGGTCTTGTGTCCCTCTTCTGTATCAATGGTTGAGATCTCCTTCGAGTCTCTAGACAATTCGACGGTCAATGTTTACTTCAGTTCTTTACCCGAAATCCATAGATTCACACCACCTATCCTCTGGATCTAATGGTCTAGATCTATTTCAGCCCTTTGGTGCTTCGATGCTTCAGTGTTTCAGGATTTGGGAGTTTCAACTCTCAATCTGAAACTCTCGAGGTGATTTCTTTGAAGTCTACAATTTGTCATCACATATCCCTCTGCATATGAAGACTATGAATTACTTCGGGACTTTACTCGGAGCTCACATATCTACGCCACGTCTCTAATGAACTCCGATGGATTAGATTCACTTTAGGCAATCTGACGCCTAATATTTACTTCGGACAATCTAATGATTCATATTCACTCTAGTTGATCGGATGATTGAGTTTTACTTTGGATTTTCGGCTCTCCGGGCTTCGAAAATCTCAAGTCTCAAATGTCCCTCCTCTTGAACTCACAGTATCTGATGGGTCAAATTCACTTGGGTGATCCAATGCTTGAGGTTTAGTTTGGACGATCTAATGATTCAGATTCACTCCAACTGATCAGGTGATTGAGAGTTTACTTCAGATTTTCGGCTTTCCGGGCTTTGAAAATCTCAAGTCTCAAACCTTGCTAAGTTCTCTCTCCTACATGTGCAAAGTGCTAAGGCCCATGCACCTTTCTATGATCAAATGGATGTTGATCCTTTGCACCGTGATCCAACAACCACTTTCTCTCCTCCTCCTGATCTTCTGACTTGCTCCAACTTAGAATATTTTCTAAGTGCTCGAAGGATTCGATCTTTGCTCCTCCTACGAGCCCGTTTCATGGATTTGATTTGCACTCCTGGAAGTGCTATATCTTTTGAGCTTGATTTCCTTGAATATTTCAATGTCCCACGTGCTCCTTGTGTTTCAGAGATCGCGTCAACCTCATATCAAATGTCAACGACGATCGACGGTTCACAGAAATTGCAGGGGCCCAACATGGGTGCTCTTTACCAAGGATTTTGTCCTCTGCAATATGGAAAGTGCTCATTCAATTCTAGTCTAATTGGGATCGTTGATCTTCCAGCCCATTGAGATCAAAGGAAAGGGTGAATTGCAGGCCACGAACTAGCGCGTCCTCTATTTTCACCTTTGCACTCCGTAGTGATTCTATTGATACCGAGAGGGTCGTGAATCAGTATCAAGTACAATTTCAAAACCTTTTTCAACTTATAATTAAACCATTCAATTATATCCAATGAGAAATGAACAATAGTATAAGAGTTACACCAATACACCACAATA